>JAKJMR010018562.1:359892-374590 GCA_024449315.1 Daboia siamensis | reverse complement strand
TCCTTCCTTCCTTCCTTCCTTCCTTCCTTCCTTCCTTCCTTCCTTCCCTCCCTCCCTCCCTCCCTCCCTCCCTCCCCTTCATGTATTGATTTCACGTTTTTCCTTTTGGATGGGCTCCCAATTAAGTGTTGGGTTTACTGATTTTTCACTGTAACCTTATGGATGGATAGGGAGGATGTTATTCTTCGAAAAAATACATTTTCTTCCAGAATTAAACACTTTTCGGGGGGGGGGGGGGGGGTGTTTGTGTGTTCATTCAGGTCCTGACCAGCTGCAAACTGATCTAGCTTTGAGTAAACCAGCTTAGTTGTAAAAAACAAAAAGAAAAAAGTACAGGTACCCCTCAGCCAGATTCCTTAACAATGGTGCGATTCACTTAACAGCTGCAGCGATTCCCTTAGCAACCAAGGTCGTAAAACCGGGTGCCACTCACTTAATAACTTGCCTTACCTAGCATCAGAAAATGTGGTCTTAATTGTGGTTCTATGGGTCCTGGACAAGCTGTATGGGTCCAGCCATCAATGCATCCCAAAGTCTCGTGCACAAATGGTTAGTTAAAGGCCTGTGAGAGATATTCACACAACACACTAAGTCAGGTAAGTTAAAAGGTTTGTACTTGAACGGATTATGTGAACCTGCTAGACCCACTTTTGGATAGTTTATGACTCAGGAGATTATGCAGATTCCCCAAAATGGACAAACTCAAAGGTTTATGCCAAGGGTCTTCAAACACGTCCCTTTTATGACTGGTGGACTTCAACTCCCAGAATTCCTCAGCCAGGCATGTGTGCCTAGCTGAGGAATTCTGGGAGTTGAAGTCCACAAGTCATAAAAGGGACAGGTTTGAAGACCCCTGTCTTAAAGCTTCCTGGCTGAGGAATTCTGGGAGTTGAAGTCCACCAGTCATAAAAGGGACAAGTTTGAAGACCCCTGGTTCATGCAAACACCAACCTAGGAAGAACCAATTGGTTTGCCAGCAATGCTTCCACTGAACGAGACAACCAAACTTCTGATTTATTTTTAAAAAACTTTATTGGTTTGTTTTTCCTGAAAGAGAAAAGGGAAAAGGAAGTTCTGGGCTTATCCTTCCCCTCTGCCCCCTTCAATCCACTGGGGCCTTTGGCTTACCACTCCTGAAGTCTCGACAAAAATATCCCCTTGAAATAACCACTCATGACAGGACTGCGAGGGCACTTCAAGTGTGATCATGACAACGTGCAAGTGTGATCATGACAACGTGCCTGCTCCAGGGATTTAGCACTTCCCCTCCCCCACCCCAGCACAGGAAGGGGGCACAATGGCTCAACAGCCAGTCTGCCACACATCCTCAGCCCTGGCTGGAAACGGCATCAGCCGTTCCCTTGCGGGGCTTCAGCTAGACAAAGCAACACACCAACATAGGCACACCTTTGTCGCTCGCTTGTCCGAAGAGGGGCTTTGAAATGTTCCTCGACCTATGGCTGCAAAATGATCCCTAATTGAGCTGTTGTACGATCACAATTGAGCCCAATGTTCCTGTTGTTAAGTGAGGCAGTTGTTAAGTGAATTTTGCCCCCTTTTAATAACCTTTTTTGCCGGAGTTGTTAAGTGAATCGCTGCACTGGATAAGTTAGTGACACGGTTGTTAAGCGAATCCTGGCTTCCCATGGGCTTTGCTTGTCAGAAGATTGCAAAAGGGGATCACGTGACCCCGGGACGCTGCAGCGGTCATAAGTACATGCCAGTTGCCAAGCGGCAGTGGTCGTAAGTGTGAAAAATGTTGATGTCACTTTTTTCAGTGCCGTTGCAACTTCAAACGGTCACTAAATGAACTGTTGTAAGTCGAGGACTGCCTGGAATCAAACAATCTTCCTCTGATGGACTAAGACACCTCGACTGGAAAGAGCAAACACTGAGCTACCTATCTAGGAAAGTTATTATGGGGTGCCTTCTGAAATGGTCCTGACCTTAGGAGGGATTTGGAGAAATGAATTGCCATCCAGCCAGAAGGAAAAACAACAGTAATAAACTGCCTCTGCTGAAGCATATAATTAGGAAGAGAAATCTGATTGTACAGTTATAGCCATCTTAGTTTTTTTTTTATCCCCTCCATGGACACCCCTCCATGTGGTATCACCCTGCTTACTTTATGGCAATGTCATTATGGGCTTGCAGAAAAGGGACATACCAATTGTCCACCTGGGATGTGGGGGGGGGATAAATAAATATGGGGGGGGGGAATCAAGAGGATGGACACAATGGTGAGATCAAAGCAATACAATACACATAAAGAAGGACAGAGCTTCAATGACACTTTTGTGGGTGTCATCTTGATCACACCCTACATTCTGCTGTGTCTCATTGCAGGTTGACTTGCTATACACTAAAAGAAGATTTCTAGTTTCAGAGGCCAGCAATTCATTGCCACAATTGTAACACAGCTCATCTCTAACATATGAACTGGAAACTTGATTATTCTTTAGAATTATGACTTTAAAATTCTTGCTCTGTGACGAGTCGGCTTGAGTCCAAAGAAGATCTTGCAAAATTACACCCCACATCTCATTCTTGAGGGTGTTGTAACAGATGAACATGAAGGATTAATGTGAAGGGTATGAAAGACTATTGCAGGATTTCACAACTTTTAGACACGTGAACTTCAACTCTGGCTGAGAGTCGAAAACCAGGGCTGAAATCAGCAAGAATGCTTCCAAACTGTACCAATGTCCCAACTTCTTGCGCCTCAAATGAGTTGGCTAGTGAGTTCAGATGTCCAGTCAAAGCAGCATCTGCCCCAAAGGCCTCTTTTCAAAAATGGGGAGAGCATCATTCAAATGGGAAATGAAGACACTCTTCCAGATGTGCTGTGTCCATCTACAGCCCTCTTCTTTGGAAGACTAGCAAGAAATACTTGGATAAGCTTAGAGTCCGAGCAAAGGAAAAACAGCGTGCTGAAAACGAGTCAGCTTCCTCCAACTCACATCATGAGACGCACCATTACGCTTGTAGCCGAGAGGGCCGGCACTTGCAGCCAAACTTCTTTGCAGGGCAGAAGTTTGGAGAATAGGTCCTTCTGAGCAAACATCGACTTGGGAGGCCTCCTGTCCAAGAACGATTTTGAAGCCGCAGCAGGCCGGTGGAATTTAAGTTACAGGAACCTCTTTTTCATTTCTCTGGAAGGGAAATAATGCCCCTTGCTTCTCTGCTCCAAATAAGCCAGGTACTGTGTTTGGCCTGGCAAAGTCAACATTTTCTGGGTTTCATTTCCCACATCTCTAAAAGACAAATACCAGGAAATCCAACTTTCCCTAGAAAGCCAAACTAAGAATGAAGCTGACTTGGACTGCAGTTTCTGGCTTTGTTTTTTAAAAATTGGCTGTTGGAATTGCCATATGCAACTGAACAAAATTGCCAAACCCCCACTGGGCTGCAGTTAAATGGCCGTGGTTTTTTTTTTTTTTTTACAGTTTTATGAAATCCTATCAACTCAATGTTTGTAGTAAATTTCAGAGTCAGATTGTTCTGTCCCAGGCACTCTTTGCTTTTGCTTTTCCATATATTACTGGGGCAGCCAAACAGCCACGATTCCTCTGCACCACACACACTCACAAGTTTTGTGTAAATTTCCAGCCCTCAGTCTAGACCAGTCTATAAAAGCTCGTGATGCCCCAACTGAACTTATTAATCATGGAGGTGCGTTACTTGCTCGCATCAGACTAATAGGTATTTTCTTGCTTCAGTTGCTGCAAACTAACATGGTTTTCTTTGTGTTGGCTGCCACAGACTAACATGGTTTTTTTTTTTTGCTTTGGTTGCAACCTACTAACATGACTTCTCTTGGTTTGCTTATAAATGACTATCATAGTTTTTTTGCAATAGACTAAAATGGTTTCTGTTGCTTTTGCTGCAAGAGACTAACAAAGCATTTCTGGCTTAGGTTGTGATGGATTAACATGGTTTCCTGGACATCAGCTGAGCAGCTCCCTTGAGCATATATATACCCAGATCAATCACATATTATGTTGTACAGACCAGTGGCATTTTCCTTCCACTATTTGAAAACAGACACTGTCAAATAAAAAAGATGTTGAGACTCTGGAAAGAGCGCAGAGAAGAGTCACAAGAATGATTAGTGGGCTGGAGGTTAAAACATATGAAGAACAGCTAGAGGAACTGGGCATGGCTAGTCTAGTGAAGGACCAGGGGAGACAGGATAGCAATATTCCAATATTAGAGGGGCTGCCACAAAGAAGAGGAGCTCACCCTATTTTCCAAAGCACCAGAAAGTAAGACAAGAAACAATAGCTGGAAACTAACCAAGGAGAGAAGCAACCTGGAACAAAGGAGAAATTTCCTAACGGCGAGAACAATTAACCGGTGGAATGCCTTCCCTTCAGAAGTTGTGGGTGCCCCATTGTCGGAGGCTTTTAGGAAGAGACTGTTCAGCCATTTGTCTGAAATGGTAAATATATTTATGTTTATATTTATTAGATTTTTATACCGCCCTTCTCCCGAAGGACTCAGGGCGGTGTACAGGGCAATAAATATCAAAATACGAATACAAAAGTTAAAAACAATTAAATAATTATGTCCGATGTAGTACATTGGTTAAAATCCATGTTAAATGGGGAGGATGGGGAGGAACAGACTTCAACTCAACCCCGACAAGACTAAGTGGCTGTGCATACCGGCATCCCGGGATATCCAGAATATTCCATCTCTTTCTATGGGAGGTGAGCTATTACCCCCCGTAGATAGGGCTCGCAACTTGGGAGTCCTCCTAGATTCGCGGCTTACTTTGGAGGATCACATAATGGCTGTGACTAGGGGGGCCATTGCCCAGGTTCGCCTGGTGCGCCAGTAGCGGCCATATCTCGACCGGGATGCCCTGTGGACGGTCACTCATGCGCTCGTGACCTCTCGTCTGGACTACTGCAACGCTCTCTACATGGGGCTTCCCTTGAAGACCACTTGGAGGCTCCAGCTGGTACAGAATGCAGCCGCGAGAGTTGTGTTGGGAGTCTCCCGATACTCCCATATAACACCTCTGCTCCGTGAGCTGCATTGGTTGCCAGTTGTCTTCCGGGTGAGATTCAAGGTGCTGGTGATGGTGTTCAAGGCCCTTCATGGCACGGGTCCGGAGTACCTCAGGGATCACCTGCTGCCGGCATCAACTTCCCTCCGCCCTGTGCGTTCCCACAGAGAGAGACTCCTCAGTGTGCCACCGGTTAGAGAATGTCGTCTGGTGGCTCCCAGGGGGAGGTCCTTCTCTGTGGGCGCCCCGGATTTATGGAATCGGTTGCCGGTCAAGCTCCGGATGGCGCCTGACCTTCGCTCCTTCCGACGCGATCTGAAGACTCATTTGTTTGAACAAACCGGCCTGGCCTGATGGGGGATGGGTTGGGATTTTATTGCTGTTTTTAATATATCTATTTATTGTTTTAGCTTGGGCATTGTGTTTAATTCTTTTTTAACTTTTGTATTCTTGTATTTTTATATGTTTGCCCTGTTCACCGCCCTGAGTCCCTCGGGAGAAAGGCGGTATACAAATAAAATTAAATAAATAAATAAATAAATAAAACCCCAGACCCCATACCTATCAGACCAGGCCGGCTTGTTCAAATAAATAAGTTTTTAGATCGCGCCAGAAGGAGCAAAGGTCGGGAGCCATCCGGAGCTCAACCGGCAAGCGGTTCCACAGGTCTGGCGCGCCCACAGAGAAGGACCTCCCCCTGGGGGCCACCAGGCAACATTCTCTGACCGGTGGTACCCTGAGGAGGCCCTCTCTGTGGGAGCGCACTGGACGGAGGGAAGTTGACGCCGGCCGCAGGTGTTGCAGTAGGTAATCCGGACCCATGCCATGTAGGGCTTTATAGGTCATCACCAGCACCTTGAATCTCACCCGGAGGGCAACCGGAAGCCAATGCAGCTCGCGGAGCAGAGGTGTAACATGGGAGTATTGGGAGACCCCCAACACAACTCGCGCAGCTGCATTCTGCACCAGCTGAAGCCTCCAAGTGGTCCTCAAGGGCAGCCCCATGTAAAGAGATGTAGAGAGAGGTATAGACTCTTCTGGACTGGAAGACCTCCAAGGTTCCTTCCAACTATGCTATTCTGTTAAATGGTGGGAAATGGTGCACAATCCA
This sequence comes from Daboia siamensis, assembly GCA_024449315.1. Lineage (NCBI taxonomy): Eukaryota > Metazoa > Chordata > Lepidosauria > Squamata > Viperidae > Daboia > Daboia siamensis. Next base: position 368,465 of record JAKJMR010018562.1, on the reverse strand, counting down.
GAGGCATTGTCAAGGAGATGGTTGTCAAAAAAGTTGAGATGGCAGTCCCATCTGACCCATCTAAGTCTTGCCCCCGTCACATGCTTGGTGTCCATCAACGGGGGCCAAGGCTCCAGTTGTGTGGATGGTCACCATTTTGAGGCAGCAAAGAAATGGAAGCTGCAGACCTAAAATAAACACCAAAGGGAAAGAACACGATTTCCTTGGCAGACCATGGCGTGCTTTTCCCTGGACACACAAGTATTGTGCAAGCAGGATTGGAAGAAATCATCCCTATCCTGTCGCTGGCTTAGAAAACGTCAAACCCGGTGGTTGTCCTGTTGTGACATCCTTCCCCCACGGAAAAGGATGTTGTCTTCCTCCCACAGGAAAGTGTGGGAGAGTTGCTTGTCCACTGACATCACTCTCCTGTGGCTGGAGCTTTCTGGACCAGGTGGAGACCAACATGGCTGAAGTCCCAAATCCTGGAAATGTCAAATCCTGGAAATGTCAACACTACAGCCCTGGTATCTTCTTGACAGATGAATGTTCACAGCCGTTATCGTGTTGACATTTCCAGTGATTTCTCTCTCTCTCTCTCTCTCTCTCTCTCTCTTCCTGTGATCAGCTGGATGCTGGCTTGTTCCCAGCTGTGTCTGCAGGAGGGCCAGAAAAGTTAAAATAGTGGCTGCATCTGTGGGACTGAAGCTCACCCTTTGTGGAACCAGACATGATTGTGGTGATTTGACAACCCCTTGCCGATGTCCCTGCAAGTGCCTTGGTGGTTAAGTCCGACGGGCAATACATTACAATGTTTCAATCATATGATTGAATGTTATCCTATGTAAAATAGTCTTGCAAATCTGCTTGAATATTCAAACATGCCCAGACTAATTGTGGTCCCTTTGTTCATACAATGTGCTCATTTCTGCTCATTTCTCACCAGGTTAGTGAATCAAAAGCAGCAAGCAGCTCTGCCAAAGAACCACACCAACAGGATGGAGAAGATTCCATTTCCGCATCCCGATCTGAAGTAAGATTTTTGTTTTCCTCTAGGCACACATGCGAATTTCCAGGCACATGAGGGACCAGGACCTCCTCAAACAATTCAATCAGACCTCTTGGGTGATTTGATCATCTGGTTCGATTGTCGTCCTGCGTTTCGAGCAAAGGAGAGACTCTTCCTTGACCACCTAAAGCCATGAATCTATATTGATTTTGTTAAACCGCATAAGCCTTTTCTTTTCACAGATCTTCTCTCTCTCTCTCTCTCTCTCTCACACACACACACACACACACACACCAATTTTCAGAGTGTTCAGCTGCTGGTTTAGGAAGAGAAGTCCTTAAGTGAGATCAAGGATTATAGCCAATTTATGCTATCCACAGCTATTTCCCATGACACACACACACACACACACACACACTTCCCACTCCGCCATCAACCAAGAGAAGAAGCTCAACAGGGATGTCATCAGAGTCATCAGAGCGGCTGGAAAAGTCAAAAGGTGTCACTGAAGCTCCATTTGTTTTTACAGGCACCACAGAGCTTGGATTGTTTCCACGACTTGGTGGCCCACACCTTACAGACATTCCCAACCTTTTCTATATCCCTAACCCCCTAAGTACGCTTCTGATATATTTTCACACCCCTTACAAAAGTTTGAAATAACGGTGAATTGTGCATATAAATTATAATTTTGAAAACCCAAGTTTTCACACACCCCTGGAATATCAATCTCATAACCCTGGTTGGGAACCCCTGCCTTCAACTGAGGTTCAGCCTTCTCCAATTCTGCTTTCTAGCTAAAGGTAACCAACGCTCATCTCCGTTTCAAAAACAATTTGAAAAAATTGTTCAAAAACAATTCCATGGTAATGTGGCCAGCATGACTACCTCCTGAGGCACACAGAATTCTGTTACTATCCCACTGAAGTGGTACCTATTTATCTACTCGCATTTGCAAGCTTTCGAATCATCAGGTGGGCAGGAGCTGAGACAAGTAACAGGAGCTCACATGGTACTTGGGTCTTGAGCCCCGGCTATCAGCTTTCCAGACGATAGGCTCAGCATCTTTAATCGTAAAGCCATTGTGCACCTTTCGCTTTCCAGCTGTTTGGAACCCCTTCTCCTCTCCATGCAACCCTTCAACCTAGTGGCTGGCCTCTGGGTAAGACCACAGCTGGAATACTGCATCCAGTTTTGGTCACCACCTTACAAAAAAGAGGTTGAGACTTTGGATAAAGTGCAGAGAAGAACAACTAAGACAGTTAAAGGCCTAAAACGTGAAGAACAGTTACAGGAACTGGGTATGGCTAATCTAGAAAAAAAAAAGGACCAGGGGTGACATGATAGCAGGATTCCAGTATTTGAGGGGCTGCCACAAAGAGGAGGGGGTCAACCTATTTTTCCAAAGCACCCGCAGGCAAGACAAGAAGCAACGGATGGGAACCAATCAAGGAGAGAAGCAAGCTGGAACTAAGGGAAAATTTCCTGACAGTGAGAACAATTAACAGTGGAGCGGCTTGCCTTCAGAGGTTGTGGGTGCTCCAACACTGGAGGTTTTTAAGGAAAGATTGGACAGCCGCCTGTCTGAAATAGTAGGGTCTCCTGCTTGAGCAGGGGGTTGGACTAGAAGACCTCCAAGGTCCCTTGCAGCTCTTTTCTGATTGACTTTGGGAGCTGGGATCTTCCCACTTCTGGATGGCCCCAGGCTGGGGAATATTTAAATATTGAACCCAGCAAATGGATTTTCACAGCGGGCTTGTTGCATAACTTCTGGCTAGCAAAGGCTGCTATAAATCGTCTTGCTCCGTCTTAATTGTAATTGCTCTCTAATGCTCTCAGAAGGTACCGATCAGTGAAGAAATACCACCACAAGGGAAGAAATAGGGAACAGAACATGGGAGGGAATTATTTTTCTTGGCATGATATTAAACACTTCTTCGCATAACGTGAGCCACTTTTATCATCTGCAGGCAACAACAAGGAAATAGTGGAACAAAGCATTAGCGGCCCGCTGCAACCTTGGCGGAATTGGCTGCCTGGATGACTCCGAACAGACCCAGCCAATAAAAATAAAAACGCAGTTGGACAAAGACGATGCCTTATTTTTGACTTTTGGTTACTCCGTGCTGGTTTTTTTCAGCCATGAACGTCAAAATACATTGCAAATGCAGGAGGAATGAATACAGGTAGTCCTCGAATTACAACAGTTCATTTAGTGACTGTTTGAAGTTACAACGGCACTGAAAAAAGGGACTTGTGATTGTTCTTCACACTTACGATCGTTGCAACATCCCCGTGGTCACATGATCGTGCTTGACAACCGGCTCATATTTATGACGGTTAATGTATCCTGGGGTCATGTGACCCCCTTTTGTGACCTTTTGACAAACAAAGTCAATGGGGAAGCCGGATTCACTTAACAACTGTGTCAAGAAAGGTCGTAAAATGGGGCAAAGCTCACTGAACAAATGTCTCACTTAGCAACAGGATTTTTGGGCTTAGTTGTGGTCGTATGTCGAGGACTGCCCGTACTTTCCCAAACCCCAAGCTTATATCTAGGTCTTACATACGTTCCCACAGGCGTGATCAGAAACACAACACAGGTAGTCCTTGACTTACGATGACTGTCGGATTAGAATTTCCATGGCTAAGCAAGTGAATCACGCCCCACGTTACAAGCTTTTCTGCCATGGTTGTTAAGCAAATCGCTGCTGTTGTTAAGTGAATCACACAGTCATTAAATGAATCCGGCTTCCCCGTTGACATTGCCTGTCGGAAGCTGGCTATGAAGGTCACAAAGGTAAGTTCGTAAGGTCACTTACGACCATTATAGCATCCCCATGGTCATGGGATCAAAGCTTGGATGTTTGGCAGCAGGCATGTATGGTTGCAGCATCCTGGGGGGGATGTCACATGATCCTCAATGCTCAGCTGAGCGTGGGGTTTGCTCTCTGTTTAGATACTAGTGGTTTGCCCTTTCAGTGTTGCCTGAAGAATAAACATGCTAAGTCAGCAACAGCCTAATCAGGGCCAAGAACCCTCCAATGCTGGCAGGGCAAGCCGCTTGTATTCCAACAGAGAGCAAAGCCCATTCCTTACTAGCACTGATGACGTTATCTAGTTGGGTAATGAGACGCCTGCAAGAAAACAGCCCAGCTCAGAGAGCACCAAGGACCCCACAGTCCTCGTCGTCCTCCTCCTCCTCCTGTCCATAGACCCTATTCCCTTCTAGCACTGATGACGTTATCTAGTTGGGTAATGAGACGCCTGCAAGAAAACAAGCAAATTCAGAGAGCACCAAGGACCCCACCGGAGCACAATGTTCGGACAGCCTCCAAGGGCCAACATTCCCTTTCCTTGTGACTGAACGAGAAGCCAGGATAACTGCGGACTCCTGGACAGAGGATAGGATAACGGAAATCCTGACATTCCCACAAGGCTGTTGGCCATCTTATCAGAAAGCACATTGCCTCTCTGAGAGTGTTTCTCTAAAGTTCCCTTCTCTTTGGACAGAATTTCTACATTAAAACCTTTTTCAGCAAAGGGAATGAGAAATAGAGAAGAGGCTGCAGGAAATCTGTAGAGAAGAGCCACGAAGATGATCAGGGGACTGGAGATAAAACATATCAAGAATGGTTGCTGGAATTGGACAGATCTAGTTGAATGAAAAGAAGGACTAGGGAGATGTGATAGCAGTCTTCCAATATCTGAGGGGCTGCCCCAAAGAAGAGGGGGAGGGGGTCAACCTATTCTCAAAAGCACCTGAAGGCAGGACACAAAGCAACGGATGGAAACACATCAAGGAGAGAAGCAACCTAGAACTAAGGAGAAACTTCCTAACAGGGAGGACAATTAGCCAGTGGAACGGCTTGCCTCCAGAAATTGTGGGTGTTCCATCACTGGAGGTTTTTAAGACAAGACTGGCCAGCCACTTGTCTGGAATGATACAGTAGGGAGTCCTGCTTGAGCAGAGGGTTGGGCTAGAAGACCTCCAAGGTCCCTTCCAAGCCTGTTATTCTATTATCTCTTTTTTTCCCCGCCCTCATTTGCCCTATCTGGGTCTAATCATGCGGGGTTCAAAACCAGAATGAATATGGGACATACTGTAAATGAAACCACGCATAATGCTCAGTTCTCTGTGGGCTGTCTTGAGCTCTCCACCTTCTGCTTGGCCCTTTTTCTGGTTTGTGAGGGCTTCCAAAAATCGAAGACAATCCTACCTTGTTCGAGTTCTTATAATGAGCCAAGAAAAGTAGGTCACCGCCGTCATCCACTAAGGCTAAGCTGGAAAAAAAAGCCCTCTTGCTTAACTTCTCGGCACGCACTTGTTTATTTATTTATTGGGTTTGCAAGGCTGCGCAGTTCAAGAATAACACTGGGCAGTGCAGAATTATGAAAAATAGATAAAAACAGCCAGGGAGCAGGGTGCAGTGCGACCTAGAAGAACCCAAAGCCAAGGGGCAGAAGGGACCTTAGAGGTGGGTCCATCTTGCTCTGCAGTTCATAAATACCAATTCCCGAAGCCTTCTTGAAGTTGACCCCAAATCTTGGTGAATTCAGGTGAATTCAGAACACTTTGGGGTCTTTTTCAAAATAACAGGACAACAGATGGCTTGCTGTTATCTTCTGAAGTTTTCCCCCACCCTACTTTCCCTGTCTAGCTGGCAAACCTCAGACGTCATGGTAATCTCCCATCAAAATATGAACCAGGCCAAACCCTGCTTAGCATCCAGGCTCACATAAGGCCAATTTGCTGTGGGCACCTGCTGGCCACCAAGACGTGTAGGAGAGCTACTGCTCAGACATTCTTGAAGGGGAGAAGGGGGCTTCAGCAGGGGGCTGGACTAGAAGAACTCTAAGGTCCCTTCCAGCTCTATTCTATTCTATTCTATTCTATTCTATTCTATTCTATTCTATTCTATTCTATTCTATTCTATTCTATTCTATACTCCAGTGGGCAGCTTCTCTCCTTCAGAACAGAATAACAGAGTTGGAAGGGACCTTGGAGGTCTTCTAGTCCAAACCCCTGCTCAAGCCAGAGGCCTTATACCATTTGAGACTGGCTGCCCAGCCTCTTTTTGAAAGCCTCCAGTGATAGAGCACACACAACTTCTGAACTTGTTCCATTGGTTAGGAAATTTTATCCTTAGTTTTAGGTTGCTTCTCTCCTTGGTTAGTTCCAACCATTGTTTCTCTTTTGGTTGACCCCTCCCTCATCTTTGTAGGAGCCCCTCAAATATTGGAAGACTGCAATCACGTCACAGCTTGTCCTTCTTTTCGTTAGACTAGACATACCCAATTCCTGCAACTGTCACACTTCCAATAGAAGCACTCAGAAGAAGAAACTGCCTATCAGGTTGCCAGAATCTTATCTTTTTTTTTTTAATATAAAAATGGGGGTAAAAGCGGGACGGGAATCTGACGGGTGCCCAGGTCTAGGGAGTTAGCTGGAAATATCTCAACATACCCAGAGTCGTTTCCATATGAGATGGGAGGTAAATAAATTCAATAAATACACACATACATACATAGATGATGGGAAACTGTTAGAATCTGTGTGTGTGAGAGAGAGAGAGAGAGGGAGAGAGAAAAAGGAGGAGGGTGAGAGCGAGAGAACGAGAGAAGAAGAAAGAGAATGAGAGACGGAACTCTTTTCAATAAATTATGTTCTGCCTCGTCTTGCCAAATAAGCTAAAAGCAATGATGTTAAATTAATGTTTTCTTCCTCCTGGGAAGGATGAACAATCACAAGGATCATTTGATATTTTAATGGCTTTGGAGCTGGACAAATTGCACTCAGGAGTTTCATTGTGCTGGATCAACAGCCCACATTCCTCTGTAAGCAGCCAGCCTTTCGCCAAAGGCAGGCGGGGCCAAGAGTTGGCCCAGCACCTAATAATTAACTCTTGACTCTGCAAAAAATACTGGCTGTCTGCAGCACATTCCAGAAAGAGTCTCCCAACTTTCTCCCCGCTCCAGCCCTTAAAAAGCAGGGACCCCAGCAGAGAGGGGGCTTGGGGTATGATTAACCGGCTACCTATTGATGGGCAAACTTTGTCAAAGACCAGGAAGAATCACGTATCATTTGCCTCTCTCGGTCCCCGCTCAGTACTGGTGGAAAGTTCAAGGCCTCCAAATTTTGATCTCTGGATCTTCACTAAAAGGTTCACTGCTCAGCCCGGATCAAATTGGAGCCAATTTGGCCAAAGGGCCGTGTTGACTGACTTAGGATGGAGCAGAGTCCCGGCCCCTTCAAAGGAGACTGTTTGGATCTGACTATCTCCCATTAAAATTAGTTTTGCGGGTGCTGAAGAATTACGTTGGTGGAACGGCTTCGCTCCAGAAGCTGTGGGTGCTCCATCACTGGAGGTTTTCAGGAAGAGACTGGACAACCATTTGTCTGGAATTGTGTGAGGTCTCCTGTTTGAGCAGGGGGCTGGACCAGAAGACCTCTAAGGCAGGGGCCCCCAACCTTGGCAACCTGTGGACTTCAACTCCCAGAATTCCTCTTAAAGTTGCCAAGATTGGGGACCCCTGCTCAAAGGTCCCTTCCCACTCTGTTAATCTAACACCAGCTGCCTGCAATTAGTGCAGGTTCGCATCCCACCAGGCTCAAGGTTGACTCAGCCTTCCATCCTTCCGAGGTAGGTAAAATGAGGACCCAGATTGTTGGGGGCAATAAGCTGACTTTGTAATAATGCCGCTTGGGGCCCCCCGAAAGCCCTAACAAGCAGGCATATACATAGAATGAAGGCTACTGCTAAGCTTGTAAGCTGCCCTGAGTCTTCAGAGAAGGACGGGATATAAATGGAATTAAAATAAAAATAAAAAAATTAATAAATAATGCTCTGTGTGATGGATTTTCACACAATTCTGGGTCCCCCTTGTTGAACTGAGAAGCTTCATCGAAGAAAAGAAATAGGCAACATTTGGGGCCAAGGATGAGGAAGGAGTAGGGGAAAAGCTGTCCCCTCGGTTGTCGACCTTTAATTACATCTGCTAATGTGGTTTCTGCACAAACCAAAAAAAAAAAAAAAAAAAACCCCACCAAATGCACCTTCCAACTCGTCCTTGTGAAGCTTTTAATTTTTACCCAGATCACTAACAGTACCTACTTAACTCGGGCTGATTTTTTTTTTTTTAATTATAAATCAGTTGAAATTTTGTTAAATGGGAAACAGCAAACTAAAGGAAATCTCTGTGATGTTGTTAAGGTTGGAAAGAAGAAAACCAGCCAAAACGAAACAAAGGCAGTGGCCAATCGAAAATGCTAGATGGGTACATCCATGAAATAAATCGCAGTTGTCTTTATTGTTCCTTCATCTCCATGATATTTATTTTTGGTTCTCAATCTCTGTGGAACAAGGAACTGATTAGAAATGCATGTGCTGCATATGCCCAGAGGGGAAAAAAACCCCTCTATGTCTGTTCACCACAATTGCTAATCCATTTTAAATCTTTCATCTTATTTTTCATTCCAAACATACAAATCTGCAACAAAATCTGATCTGGAACAGGTGGATCAAATAAATTCTTGCTGCAAAAAGGAAGGAAGGAAGGAAGGAAGGAAGGAAGGAAGGAAGGA
>JAKJMR010018562.1:337490-359882 GCA_024449315.1 Daboia siamensis | reverse complement strand
GAAGGAGGGAGAGAAGGAAGGAAGGAAAGAAGGAAGGGGGGAAAGGAGGGGAAGACGGAAGGAATAGGGAAAGGAAGAAGGGAGGGAGGGAGGAAGGAAGGAAGGAGGGTCAATTGTTACCCAGAAAAGATGACACAGGCTTAATGTCTAGTTTTATGGTGGAAATTTCATGCCGATTAGCCATGTCTCAAAACATCCCTGAACACTAACGCACTAGGTGTTCTAAGTGATACCGATGCAAGCAGCTGGTTTCATCTGGAACTAAAAATTGGCCTTACCGATGTACAAAAGTGGCATCATCTTATATCTGCGACTCTACCAAGTGCTTTCCAAACATGATGCAAAAGATTTTACGGCAAAATTAGCTCTTCTTATCCCAAGAAAAGGATATTGTTCGCATTTCGTGGAGCCTTGGCCCATTTTGTAGGTCAAGGAGCTGCAGGGGGAGGGGGACATCTGCTGCGTTTGCCCCCCAAACGGCATTGACCTTGGGTGCGGTGGGGGCAGGGCCCAAGCTGAGTGCCACCCCCTCGCAAATATCCGCTCCCTCCAATGCCAAGCGCTCCTTCCTGTTTTTGGAGCAGGCTTTGGGCCAGGATGCCGGCCTCCCCCTTGCATCTTGTCTCGGGCAGGATAGAAAACCATGGGGCACCTTCCCCTCTTGAGGGCACCAGCCTTGATACGGAGGGCGTGGCGGATGTGGTGACCTCACCAGGAGCCACTTGGGGGATGCGGTGCTGGGAAGACCCAGAGGAGGCTGGAAACGCGGAGGGCTGTGAATCCCCCCTCCCTGCAAACTGGGCTGCAGATTCCAGAACAAGGAGGGTGGCCAGATCATGTCCCTTAAGCAGAAGAGCAGGAAAGGCCAGGCAGCAAATGGCAGAGCGGAGCTTCTTAAGATGGTTAAGGAGGAAAAAGAATCCCTGGCTTTCTGCCCACGTGGACCTGTGGGAGAAAGCTTCCCAAGATCAGAGGAAGACATCGTGGACTGGTGTGTGTGTGTGGGGGGGTCTTTTGACCCCCTGGGAGTTGTTTTCTTCTTCCCTCAAAACCAGGGAAATGTGCCAGCCAGGGGCAGGGGGGTGAGGGTGGGGGGGTATTCTTGCCTGGAGTCTGCAGATCAAGAGTTGGTGCGTCTGTTGAGGCATCAGACATGATTTTGTGAATGGCAACAGGTAACCGGATAAGAATAAGCCCATTTTCTCCTTGGACTAATGATATCACCTAGTTGAGTTATGAAATGTCTGCAAGAAAACCGCCAGGTTCAGAGAGCACCAAGGAGCCTACAGTTCTCCTTCTCCTTCTCCTCCACTCTGCAAAACCCCACTGCCTTCTAGCACTGACGACGTTATCTAGTTGGAATAATGAAATGTCTGCAAGAAAACTGCCAAGCTGGATGTTATCCTCCTCCTCCTCCTCCTCTCTGCAAACCCCACTTTCTTCCAGCACTGATGATGTTACCTACTTTCATAATGAAACATTTGCAAGAAAACAGCCGAGCTCAGAGAGCACCAAGGACACCAAAGTCCTCCTTCCCTCTCCCCCTCCTTCTGTCTCCACTCCCTTCCAGCACTGATTCACTGCTTCTGGAGGCAGGTTGTTCCACTGGTTAATTGTTCTAACCGTCAGGAAGTTTCTCCTTAGTTCTAGGTTGCTTCTCTCCTTGACCAGTTTCCACCCGTTGCTTCTTGTCCTGCTTTCAGGTGCTTTGGAGAACAGCTTGGCTCCCTCTGCTTTGTGGCAGCCCCTGAGATACTGGAACACGGCTATCATGTCACCCCTCACTCTTCTCTTCGTTAAACTACACATACCCAATTCCAGCAACCGTTCCCTATATGTTTTGGCCTCCAGCCCCCTAATCATCTTTGTTGCTCTTCTTTGTACCCTTTCTAGAGTCTCGACATCTTTTTTACATCGTGGTGACCAAAACTGGATGCAGTATTCCAGGTGTGGCCTTACCAAAGCATTGTAAAGTGGTATTAGTTCTTCACTTGATCTTGATTCTATCCCTCTGTTAATGCAGCCTAGCACTGTGTTGGCTTTTTTGGCACCTGCAGCACACTGCTGGCTCATATTGAAGGGATTGTCTACTAAGACTCCGAGATCCCTCTCACAGTTATGTTATGATGTAGTTGGGTAATGAGACATCTGCAAGAAAAGAATCAAGCTCAGAGAGCACCAAAGACCCCACTGATGAAAAGAAAACAACTGGGATGATTATGCAAGATTTAGTAATCCACCCGTGCTTTTCTACCCATTCTTCTGTGGCTGGCTGATGAATGATGCAGCGTGCAGGGCTCTGAAGCCCACTGGCCAAATCTTTTGCGCTTCAGAGGAAACCTCTGGAAAATCATTTAGCTGGTTGTTGGTTCCCAATTCTCAGTCTCTCGATCCGCAGCCGCAAGCAATGACTTCTGGTTGCCAACAGCCCACTCCAAAGACTGTTCTTTTCCACAGCCAAGTAATGCTTCATTAGTGTTTACCTATGACGTAACGCCTTTCATCTTTCCGTTTTGCTTGTACCTGTTGATTGGGTTGCCATGGTGAAGCATCCCCGTCTTTTCCCATGTGGATTTTGGAGACGGGAACAGGATGCTTAGCACTTTTTGCACCAACCTTGAAATTGTGGGAACATTAATCCTATCGTGGCTTTCCCTCGGGGTATGGCATGATCAAGAAAGGTTTTGATCACGCTGTTGTGACCGCCATTTTGTTTAGTTTTTTAATCACACCCGATACACACTCCGGGTGGGGCAAATAAAGGAAACAGGAGCTCCTGTTGACAGCTGGAGTTGAGAACATCAGGACAAAAGCAGGAATGGTTTATCTTTCAGAGTTTTTTTTATAATTTTATTCGTTTATAACATAAGCCGCCCTGAGTCTTCGGAGAAGGGCGGGATATAAATGGAATTAAAATAAAATAAAAAATAAAAATAAAACATGAAAATACAAAAGCAAATAGTAAGGAAGAACGATAGGGAAAGGGGAAAAAGAGAAGTGTGGAAAGGGGTGGGAGAAACAAAAGGCACTGATTTCCAACTGTTGCAGTAAAATAAGGCATTAAGATTGAATCTCAACTTTTTACATTTTTATAGCAGTATGAACTAGCCATTTCTATATCAACAAATCCACCTAATCAGTGAAACCCAAAATCTTATTATCATTTTTTTTCCAACTCAAGCACCAAGTCCAGAAGCGGTTTCCAAGTAGAAACAAAAGTACTCATATTCTTTTCTTTTATGAAAACAGTCAGTTTAGCCATCTCTGCTAATTCCATCAGCTTTTGTAACCATCCGTCCACGGTGGGAATCGAAACATCCTTCCATTTTTGTGCATTGAGCAGTCTTGCTGCCATCACCGTCTACAAAATCAGAGTATCTTTCAGAGCTATTTCTCAACCTTGGCAAGATTAAGAGGTATGGACTTCAGCTCCCAGCTGTGCTGGCTGGGGAATTCTGGGAGTTGAAGTCCACACTTCTCAACCTTGTCAAGGCTGAGAGTCACTGATCTATCATAATGACTTGAGTGGGCACCATTAACTAGCCTTCTAACCCTGCAAAATAACAAATGGAGAACAGCCTGCTTTCAAGACCAAAAGGCATCAGCGGTTTTTAAAGGCATCAGCGGTTTTTTTGGTGGATAGGGCAGGATGACCCTGGTTAGTTAAGCTGCCCTTTACTCTAGGGTTCTTCACAGCCCAGTTAAATCATTGTCATCATTACAGGAAACCGGTGAACTTCAGTCCAAGTCATTGGCAATCTGATGCCTCTGTCCCCAAATCACCCAGGTTGCACAGCTCAAAACTTCATTTCTGGGGACTGTGCAGGTGGAGCTGCAGCTGGTGGCCAGAGAAGACTTCTAAGGGCTGGGTTTGCATGGTGGGATCTGCTGACCAGCTTTTGGAAACTTTTCAGGCTGGGCTTGCTCTGTCATGCTCCTCTTACGCTAAACCTCTCTTAAACTTCAGGACTCAAGTTGCTTTGATCCAGCATGTCGCTGGCTCAAACAACTAAACAAATCACTCACCTATTAAAAAAGAAAATCTGCCTACCTCTGCCACCAATATTATTTTTAAACAGTTGACGGTAATGTACGCTCATGTAAAAAAATGGATGCAAATCTTACTTTTCCCTTCTTCATTATCCTGGTGGGATAATGCCAAGCGAGCAGAGAATTTTGGATATCACAATTGTAACACATCTGAAAAGCATCAAAGGTTTGTACCCTGGCCCTGCTCCAGACTTTCTCCCTGAATCTTAATTTTTACTGTGATGGAAGAGAGAAAGTACCACATGGATGGGAAGTAATATGAGTCTAATTAATACAATGACAAGGTTCAGTCCAACAGTACAACCCCAGCCCTTGAACAATGAAGGATCAAACCTTCCAGAAATAAGCAGCAGACTAGCACTGAGTAGAGTAGCCATGAACTTATTCAGAAGCTGTGACATGTCCATATTTATAAATATCGAAATAATACAAGTCATGGTGTTCCCTTTGACACTCCATGGAAGTTAAAGAGCCATGATGGCACAGTGGTTAGAATGCAGGCTAACTGTGCCGACTGACAGAAGTTCAATCTGGTTCAAGGTTGACTTAGCCTTTCATCCTTCTGAGGTTGGTAAAATGAGGACCCAGATTGTTGGGGGCAATAGGCTGACTCTGTGAACTGCTTAGAGAGGGGCTGTAAAGCACTGTGGAGCAATATATAAGTCTAAGTGCTATTGCTATATATAAGAGCCATAGTGGCACAGTGGCTAGAATGCAGTATTGCAGGCTAACTCTGCCCACTGCCAGGAGTTTGATTATGACAGGCTCAACCTTCCAAGGTCAGTAAAATGAGGACCTAGATTGTTGGGGGCAATAGGCTGACTCTGTAAACTACTTAGAGAGTGTTGTAAAGCATTATAGAGCAATATATAAATCTAAGTGTTATTGGTACTGCTAAAATTGGACTCTGAAGAAGTAGGATTGGGGGCAATAGGCTGACTTAGAGAGGGCTGTAAAGCACTATGAAGCAGTATATAAGTCTATTGCTATTGCTACCTTCCCTGTCTTCCCCATTTCCTTCCTTCCTCCCTCCCCCTTTTTCTTCCTACCGAGCTGTGGTGGCACAGTGGTTAGAATGCAGTACTGCAGGCTAACTCTGCCGACTGCCAGCAGTTCGATCCTGACCAGTTCAGCCTTCCATCCTTCTGAGGTCAATAAAATTAGGACCCAGGTTGTTGGGGGCAACGTGGGGACTCTGCAAACTACTTAGAGAGGGCTGTAAAGCACTATGAAGCAGTATATCCATCTAAGTGCTATTGCTACTGCTAAAGTTGAACTTTGAAGATGTAGGGTTGGGAAAGTATCAACACTTTTGACTTCTGGTATTGGAGTAGGGACGCAGTGGCTCAGTGGGTTAAGACGCTGAGCTTGTCGATCAGAAGGTCGGCAGTTTGGCGGGTTGAATCCTGAGTACCGCGTAGCAGAGTGAGCGCCTGTTACTCATCCCAGCTTCTGCCAACCTAGCAGTTCGAAAGCACGTAAAAATGCAAGTAGAAAAATAGGGACCACTTCGTGGGAAGGTAACAGCGTTCCGTGTGCCTTTGGCCTCTAGTCATGCCGGCCACGTGACCACGGAGACGTCCTCGGACAAGCACTGGCTCTTCGGCTTTGAAACGGAGATGAGCACTGGCCCCTAGAGTTGGAAACGACTAGCACGCATGTGCGGGGCAACCTTTACCTTTACCTTATTGGAGTAGACTCTTGAGAAAACCATGGACAGCCAAGAAAACAAGCAAATGGATCATCAAACGAATAACCCAGATTTTTCACTTGAGGCATGAATGACCAGGCTCAAATTACGGACAGTTTGGACAAGGTGGAGACCCAGCTCCCTGGATAAGGTTCTAATGATACCCAGCTTTTCATCTCGACCCCAAACCACCCCAGTGATGCCCTTGACATGATGTCCCGTTGCCTGGAAGCGGTCCGGGTCTGGATGGGAAGGTACAGGCTTCAGCTCAACCCTGACAAGACTGAGTGGCTGTACGTGCGGGCATCTCAAGAAATTCAGATTATTCCATCTCTTACTATGGGGAGTGAGTTATTACCCCCCGTAGATAAGGCTCGCAACTTGGGTGTCCTCTTAGATTCACAGCTCTCCTTAGATGATCATATAGGAGCTGTGACTAGAGGAGCCTTCGCCCAGGTTCATCTGGTGCACCAGTTGCGACCCTATCTGGACCTGGATGCCTTGCGTACAGTCACTCATGCACTTGTGACCTCTTGTCTAGACTACTGCAATGCTCTCTATATGGGGCTGCCCTTGAGGACCACTCAGAAGCTTCGGCTGGTACAGAATGCAGCCGCACGAGTTCTGTTGGGGGTCTCCCGATACTCCCATGTTACACCTCTGCTCCGTGAGCTGCATTGGCTTCCAGTTACCTTCCGGGTGAGATTCAAGGTGCTGGTGATGACATATAAAGCCCTACATGGCATGGGTCCGGATTACCTACGGGAACATCTGCTGCCGGCGTCAACTTCCCTCCATCCAGTGCGCTCCCACAGAGAGGGCCTCCTCAGGGTACCACCGGTCAGAGAATGTTGATGGTGACCCCCAGGGGGAGGGCGTTCTCAGTGGGCGCGCCAGTCCTTTGGAACCGCTTACTGGCTGAACTCCGGATGGCCCCCGACCTTCGCTCCTTCTGGCGTGATCTAAAAACTTATCTATTCGAACAAGCCGGCCTGGTCTGATGGGTTTGGGGTTTTAACACCGTTTTTAACTAATTTAATGCATCAGGCACAATCATTTAATTTTAAATCTTATATTCTGTATTCTTATTTTTATTGCCCTGTACACCGCCCTGAGTCCTTCGGGAGAAGGGCGGTATATAAATCAAATAAATCAAATCAATCAATCAATCAATCAATCAATCAATAACCAACCAATCAACCAACCAACCAACCCTGGGAAAGGTGGGGAGAAAGAGGAGAAAAGGATGTCCAAAAGCAAGGTGGATGGACTTGGTTACAGTGTTGATGGACGCGCTGCCTGAAAATGCGAAATGTTAGAGACGGATCATCATGGACAATATCTATGTGGTTGTCAAGAGTAATCTTGAATTGGTGGCTTTTAAATCACTTTATCCTTAGGATGTTCTCTCTTAGTCTAGCCCTCCACACAGGAAAACAGGAGAAGATAATGCTACACACTTTGCCACCGAATTCTTTCAGCAATGGTAGGAGGAAGCATAAGGGACGGATATACAAAATACACGTCACTGTTCTGTTATGACAATGATGAAAGACCTTTGCAGGTTTGTAAAGCAAAAGAAAACCGATGTGAGGTTATAACCACAATCCCATTTTCCATTAGCGGCTGCTCCCATTAACAACCAAGTGCCAAATGTGATTGTTAAATGAAGACGACCTGTAAAACAAGGCCATAGTTTTGGTATATTCCCCTCATCATCTTCTCTTTCTTAACGGGTGGTATCTTTCTGTTCAAAACCAGCTAGATTGGGGGTGGGGAGCCTTGGCTCTTTTATGACTCGTGGACTTCAACTCCCAGAATTCCTGAGCCAACATGGTGGAACTATGGCCCCTTCATGACTCGTGGACCTCAACTCCCAGAATTCCTGAGCCAGCATGGCTCAGCTTGGAAACCTCTCCCTTTCCCCTCAGCGTGGCTGGCTCAGGAATTCTGGGAGTTGAAGTCCACGAGTCATAAAAGAGCCAAGGTTCCCCACCCCTGAGCTAGATAATGACATCAATACTTTCCACCTGGCCTGTGCACACATCACCACGTGTTCTTCTCACCAGGAGTGACTCTACTCTCTGGAGAATGACAGCACTTGATAACCCCTAGGCAATAACTCTTAAAGAAAGTGGGTCAATGTGCTTAGTTGCTTAGCACCCTCATGGAGGACTGGTGCCGTGGGAGTAACAGCTACAGTGTTTCATGAGAGCATTACATCCGCCTGCTACTCGGAGGTGTATTTAAAAGAATAACAAAATGAGTTGGAAGGGACCTTAGAAGTCTTTTAGTCCAACCCCCTGCACAAGCAGGAGACCCTATACCTGACAAGTGCTTGTCCAGTCTCTTCTTGAAAACCTCCAGTGATGGAGCACCCACAACTTCTGAATGCAAATCGTTCCACTGGTTAATTGTTCTGACTGCCAGGAAATTTCTCCTTAGTTCTAGGTTGCTTCTCCCTTGGATTAGTTTCCATCCACTGTTTCTTGTCTTGGTGCTGGTGCTTTGCAAAATAGGTTGACCTCTTATTTCTTTGATGCTCCTTCTTGCCCTCTCCTGCCATCATGCATTCTAAGGATCTAGCTCATTTTCTCAAGCTTAATAATTTAAAGATGTGTGGACTTCAATTCCCAGAATTCCCCAGCCCAGCCATTCCCCAGAATTCTGGGAATTGAAGTCCACCATTTCTTAAAAATGCCGACGTTGAGAAACACTGAGCTAGCTGATGTTGAGACTCTAGAAAGAGTGCTGAGAAGAGCAACAAAGATGATTAGGGGACTGGAGGCTAAAGCATATAAAGAACAGATGCTGGAATTGGGTATGTCTAGTTTAATGAAGAGACGGACTAAGGGTGACATGATATCAATGTTTCAGTATCTCAGGGGCTGCCCCAAAGAAGAGGGAGTTAAGCTATCCTCCAAAGCACCAGCAGCAAGACAAGAAGCAATGGATGAAAAGAAATCAAGGAGAGAAGCAACGTAGAACTAAGGAGAAATTTCGTTGACAGAACAAAATGGAAGAATTTCCCTTCAGAAGTTGTGAGAGCTTCATCACTTCAAAAAGAGATTGGACAGCCATTTGCCTGGAAGAGTATAGGATTTCCTGCCTAAGCAAGGGATTGGACTAGAAGACCTCCAGAGTCCCTTCCAACTCTGTTATTCGGTTCTGTTCTGTTTGTCTTAATCATCAGTTTCTCCAAATGCTCAGTTCCAGAGAGAGGTCAACATGTAAGATATTGGCTTTGAACTGAATGCTGTGTGTCTGGTGTAAACAGTTGCACTAACAACTCTTGACTCCTACAATTGGACAGTCACTATTTGCCAAATGAATTATAACTAATGCTTGCTTACAATACCCGCTCTTAATCCTTGGGAGGGTCAAAGTCAGAATCAGATTTCTAACCCTGGCTGGTAACCAAGTTAATTCATTGCATCGTTAATATCAGTTTGACTTTTGCATCCTCACTCTGCTGTTTTTTTGTGCTTCCCACCGCAAAGGGATGGCAACGGTGCTGTGAATTTTTAGCACTCAAGGCCAGAGTGGATTCTCAAGGTTTCAGAAGGAAGGGAAGGGAGTTGCACTTTGAAAAGTCAAGAATAAGCAGTCCATTCAGGAGGAAAAAGATCCAGAGATCCCTGAATGTTTCGCAAGCAGCATGATGGGAACTGGAGTACAGCAACATCTGTAGGACCATAGTTCACTTGTCAAGCAGATGTGTTGAGCCCTCTGAATATTTATATAAACAGAAACGTGATGTATGCCTTTAAAAGGAAAAATCCAGGCACCACAAATGGCATTATGTGAACAGACTATCTGAAAACCAGGATTCTGAATATAGAAAACCTTTCAGTTTTTTCTTTTTTTTTTTTGTAAAAGTCACTCTTCTGTGATGGAAAGGAAGGATGCAAAGACCTCAAAGAGGAGTTTCTTTCAGGGGAAAAGATCTCCTACACAAAAAAAGGGGGAGTAGATGTGGATAGGTGGTGAGTACAGAGCAGGAAATTTGGGAGGGCAACCCTGAACTCCTTAGAAAAGAAACAGTGGTTGGAAGCTAACCAAGGAGAGAAGTAACCTAGAACTAAGGAGAAATTTCTTGACAGTGAGAGCAATTAACCAGTGGAACCGCCTGCCTTCAGAAGTTGTGGGTGCTCCATCACTGGAGGCTTTCAAGAAGAGACTAGACAGCCATTTATCTGGAATGGTATAGGGTTTCCTGCCTTAGCAGGGGGTTGGACTAGAAGACCTCCAAGGTCCCTTCTGACTCTTATTATTCTATGTTCTATATGTTCTATTTATTTCTCTCTCTATTAAAAGGATTGCTATGCCACACTTCATTAGCAGCAATCCTGAAACAACTGAGCAAACTCAGAAGACGGGAATGAGGTTTGAGGTTCTCTTTTAATTTTTTTGCTCTACTTGTTTCCAACGGTTATCTCACATTTTGATTTTAGTGATCTGTTTATTTGGTTCCTCCTCTCTCCAGTAAACGGCGTTTTCCTTATATAAATGGGAGTGGGGGGAAAACATGGATCCTGACAGAGAAACTTTGAGGAAGTCAGTTTTCCCATGTATTACTACCGGCACGTTTGGAAGAAATATAGGCAGTCCATGATTTAGGACCCTAATTAACCCCCAACATTTATTTAAGACCTCCAAGGTCTCTTCCAACTCTATTATTCTATGTTCTATGCATTCTGCGTTAGCCCCCCTCTCTTCTGTGATGCAACAGCGCAAATAGGAAGACAGCAGAATGAAGACCCCGAAAGATGGTGGCTTCCTTTATCAGACACATTCAAGGAGAGACTAGGCACCTGCCTTGAAGAGATGCTTTCATTTGGATGCTTGCATCCAGCTGGGGGTCGGACTTGATGGCCTCAAGGGCCCCTTCCCACTTTAGACTCCTCTTGACTTGTGGGAGGGAGCAGTATTCATCTTACTTCGTTAAGAAATTGCCATTAATATTTTGCATTTCTTTGACGGGTCCATTCCAGTCTTTTCCATGCTTTTCACCTTCCTGAAGCAAGACCCGTTCACCAGACCTGATTAATAGCTGCAAACATGGACAGTTCTGCCTTTGAAAGTTGCTTGAAATTAAGGTACTTAAATTAATAGCAAATAAAAAAAGAACACGATATTCCAAGTGAGCCTCATTTTGTATTTTAACTCACACGTAGCTCCAGGAGAGGAGAATGCTTGCCAAGACCGATTTCAAATACCTAAAGGAGATGGTATTCTGAGCATGTGCAATTTCGCATTTTAAACCTGCTTAAATCTAAGCTGGGTGGGGAGGGGAGGACTGCGAACGTTGGCCAGATCTGAAGTCAACCCCCCATTGCATTTTTGTATTTAGAAAAACGATGGTCAAATCTACTTTTAAAACAAAGGAACTGCTCTTGGGAGCATCCAGAGCTTTGCACGTTAACCTTTCTGAAATAAGAACAGCCTAAAGTCTGCAAGAAAACACGATAATTGTGTAGAAAAGGGTAACAGGCCTTTAAAGCAAAGGTTCTCAGATGTTTAGGTCTCAGGAGCCCTTACATCCTTAAACATAATTGAGAATCCCAGATCTATCTATCTGTCTGTCTGTCTGTCTATCATCCATCTAGCTATCTAGCTATCAGATCTACAGTGAATATTTATAAACATTTATTGTGTTAGAAATAAAACAACTGAGAAATGATAAAATATCTATTTAGTTGGCTTTGCAGACCCCATGAAAGGCTTCTGGGGACCCCCGAGGTCCCCAGGCCATTCTTTGAGGAGCATTGTTTTAAAGTATGAATCATAAGATGAGAAGCAGCCATTTACAAGAAAGTAACCGTGGCAGCAGCTGCTAGACATGTCATTGCAGGAATTGTGCCACTTGCTTTTATTATTATATACACAAAAATGCAAAATCACAGCTGGCAGTTGTTTAGTTGCGTTGGTCTTCAGACACATTGTAAACGGCATAGTCTATGCGTGGATCCAAGCCGTGTAGCTTTTGCAATTGACAGATGGAAATTTAGACCCCAATCTTTCAATTTTGATTTTCTGATCTTGATACTTTGTGGTCTTAGAACATACGTAGAATAATAGGCTTGGGAGGGACTGCAGAGATCTTCTAGTCCAACCACTTGCTCAAGCAGGAGACACTATACCAGGGGTATCCAATCTTGGGAACTGTAAGACTTGTGGACTTCAACTCCCAGAATTTCTCAGCCAGCTGTGCGGAACCCTGGGAGTTGATGTCCACAAGTCTTAAAGTCCCCAAGGTTGGACACCCTTATCCTATACCATTCCAGGCAAATGGCTGTCCAGTCTCTTCTTAAAAACCTCCAGTGATACAGCACCCACAATGTCTGCAGGCAAGTCATTCCACAGACTGATTGTTTTCACTACCAGGAAATTTTTATTTAGTTCTAAGTTGGATCCTCTCCAATTCTTTGTCTTCTATTCTACTGTCTAGAATAGATAGAATAATTGCCACATCAATTATCCACACATTCTTCTTTTCAACCACAGCTATATCTGGTCTGTTGAGAGCCAAAATTTCATCTGTCTTCATTTGGAAATCCCACAGTATTTTAACCCACACCATTAGTACAGAGTGTTTTGTATTAGATTTATTGTATTATTTGTATTAGATCTATTTTGCAATGGTTTAATATATACAGTATATATGTATATGTATACTACATATATATATATAAGGTAAAGGTGAAGGGTCCCCCGGACATGCGTGCTAGTCGTTTCCGACTCTAGGGGCCGGTGCTCATCTCCATTTCAAAGCCGAAGAGCCAGCGCTTGTCCAAGGACGTCTCCGTGGTCATGTGGCCGGCATGACTAGATGCCAAAGGCTGTTACCTTCCCACCGTAGTGGTCCCTATTTTTCTATTTGCATTTTTACGTGCTTTTGAACTGCTAGGTTGGCAGAAGCTGGGACGAGTAACAGGTGCTCACTCTGTTACGCGGCACTCGGGATTTGACCCCCAAACATACATATATATATATATATAAACTGCTTAAGACACAGTCGGCCCAGGTTCGAATCTCAGAAGGGTATGGCTGACTGATGAAAACAAATAAGTTTGAAATGATCATATTGGTCTCCCTTTATTCTTTGTTAGCAAGCCAAAAAAAATTTACACACACACACACACACACACACACACACACACACACACACACACAGTATAATAAAGGTTGATTTGATTTCACCTGCTCATTTTTGACTATTTGCTCAACTCTACACTCCTGTTCTGTTCCAGCCTATGACCATCCCAGTTTCCTTCAAGGACAACCCCTTTTTTCTTTTTAAATCAATAGGTTGGAAAAAACCCAACCCAAATTTATTTACAGTTCCAAATAATAAAGTTCTTCAAACAAAAAAAACCAGCAGAATATTTTCCTTAACAAAAATAAATTATTCAAACCTCAAACAAGAGTCAAACAGGAAGATTAGCAAGAACAGACCAGGATTTTCTTTGGATTTCTATGAACGGTTCCCTTCAGCAACCAGCACCGCCCACACCTTCCCCTTTTATTAACAGCCCCAAGGCGTGGCTTCTCAATGCCTTCTGCTCCTTTTGCTGAGTTACTTCATAGACTTCCTCTGGTCTGCTCTGCTCAACTGCCTTCTGCTTCTAGCATCTCTAAACAGATTCAGCTGTGACTCCTCTGAGTCTGAACCCTCCTCCTCACACAGCTGAGCCTCATAACAAACACGACTGGATGGGCCAGGCTCTTCCTCTGACTGAAAGTCTTGCAATGCATCAGAGCCTCCCTCCGACACTGAAGGCTCTCCAAACCCCTCCTCCTCCTCCTCCAATCACTCGGACTCAGCTGCTGGGAGCACAGGCTGACACAGAATCACAACAGTTCCCGCCAATTTTTCATTATTGACACATGATATGTTATCTATTCAGTTATGTCTGACTCTTGGCAATTCTGTGGGCCAGGTTTCTCCAGGTCTTCTGATCTTGCGTTAGTTCTTTGAGTTGTTCTATGCTCTGGCATCAGCTTTCAATCAGAATAGAGTTGGAAGGGACCTTGGAGGTCTTCTAGTCCAACCCCCTGCCCTATGCCATTTCAGACCAATGGTTGCTGTCCCATCACTTTTTAAAAGCCTCCAGTGATGGAGCACCCACAACTTCTGGAGGCAAGCTGTTCCACCCGTTAATTGTTCTCACTGTCAGGAAATTTCTCCTTAGTTCTAGACTGCATCTCTGCTTGGTAAGTTTCCATCCGTTGCTTCGTCTTGCCTGGCATCCAACACCATGTTCTTTGGTGGCCTGATTTCTTTTACTGCTAACTCTTCCCGACACAACTGCTTTCTCCAGTGAATTCCCCTGCATAACATGGCCAAAGTAAGCGAGACGCAGTTTTGTGATTATTCCTTCCACTGACATATCTGGTGTTAGGCGTTCCAGTACTTACTTGTTAGTCACCTTTGCTGTCTGAGGCATATGCAGGAGCTTTGATAATTTTTAGAGTATTCCAGTGAATCGTGTTGGCCATTGTGTTGTCATTGTTTATAATCAGTTTGTGTGATCTTGTTGGACAAACGGAGTATGCAAACTATTGTTTCTTCTGCTTCTTTGCACAATCAACACTTTAAATCTTTTAACTGTTTTTGGTCTTGATTGCATCTGTTTGAATAGCTTCCTCTTTATTGTTATATGCTTTACCTTAGCATTTGATATTTCTGAATAATGATTAGCAAACACCCCTCTTACTTATTGTTTGCTCCCCATTATCTGATGTTCACTGACATCAAGGTTCCTGTTTTTGCATTAGAAGCTACTCAATGTGGTTTGTAAACCATACTTATTGTGCCAGTTAGATTCTGATTAAGCAAACAATGGCCTAGGGCAAAGTTGAATCAGGTCTATGTTTACAGAGGTTATCCTTTCTCCCTTTTATTTCAATATTAAAGAAAAATCAAGGTCATGTGCTGACAAAGAGAAAAAGAAAGAAGAAAGAAAAAATAAGGAAAAAAAGAAAGAAGAACGGGATGAAGAAAAAGAAGAAGAAAAGAATTAACAAAAACCATGCAAGTTCTTTTTTTCATTCTTGCAACTGTTCTCATGTTGCCTCCCAAACTACGGAGCTCGATCCAAAGACTAGAAAGTTTGAAGATCTCTTCTTGGGGACTCAGCAATGGAGGGATGGATGAAATGAAGAAGAAGAAGAAGAAGAAGAAGAAGAAGAAGAAGAAGAAGAAGAAGGAGGAGGAGGAGGAGGAGGAGGAGGAGGAGGAGGAGGAGGAGGAGGAAGAAATTGTTGGAGAGAGAAACAGCCCAGACTATCACTCCCAAGGAGAAGGAGACAAGAGTAATTTCACTGGCTGCCAGCAATGTGCACAATAACAACAGCCTTCCAGGAGTTCCATAAAGAGAGAGGCATGCACCTGTTTAAAACAATAGATGTGTGTGCTCATGGTGCCCGGGGAGAGGTCAAAAAAGTCAAAATGGTCAAAAACAAGTCAGCTTTCGTCAAATGGTTATCCAGCATTTCAAATCCAGGGGTGATTTTTGGACAGAACAGGCAGAGTTAGGGTTACTGTAGGGTGACTGTAACTTATCCACTGCACCCTTTAGGTTTTACCTCTTCAATTTCTATTTCATAATATTTTCATAAAATCTTCCCCTGAACAGAAACACCAGATCTGGTCAAGTTTTATTTAATAATCCAAAAAATTGTCTGGGGGGATTCCCAGTCATCCAGGTCACAGTTATCTCAAAGGTACTTTTTCAAAAGGCAACTGAACTGTTTTTTTTTTTTTCCAGCAGGAGGAGGAGGAGGAGGAAGAGGAGGAGGAGACATTTTGCTTCTCATCCAGGAAGCTTCATTGGTTCAGCCAGGAACCCACCAACCTGCCAGAACCGATGAAACGTCTTGGATGAGAAGCAAAATGTCTTCTTCGTCAAAGAAAAACAGTCCCGTTGCCTTTTGAAAAAGCACCTTTGAGATTTCCATGAAAAGTTTCAACGCAGTCTCCTTATGATGGGCTTTTGCAAAACTGCATTTCAGCAGGTTCTGTACTTTAGAAAAAGGAACACTTCCTACTGTGGCTGGGCCTGAAGAACCAAAATTATGTATTTTGCAATAAAGTAGAACAAAGTCTGCAAACATCCAAGCCAAACATGTTCGAGATTTTGGCACCGTCTCTCACAGATTGGCGCAAGGAGTCAGGCGCCACTGATGAATCAGGAGAACAGTTTTCCAGGGAGCTGGCAGTGGAAGAAAAGGAAAGACCCAAAATGAGAATGTGGAAAAATCCTGAAAGCCGCTGTTGAAGGGCGAAAGAGGGAACAGCAGCGTCCCCCACATCCTGTCACTGAGAATGCAGGCAGAAGAAAAAGAGTGAAGAATAGGAGCCAGCAGTGTGCTGCAGCTGCCAAAAAAGCCAACACAGTGCTAGGCTGCATTAACAGAGGGATAGAATCAAGATCAAGTGAAGAACTAATACCACTTTACAATGCTTTGGTAAGGCCACACCTGGAATGCTGCATCCAGTTTTGGTCACCACGATGTAAAAAAGATGTTGAGACTCTAGAAAGAGTACAGAGAAGAGCAACAAAGATGATTAGGGGGCTGGAGGCCAAAACATATAGGGAACGGTTGCTGGAATTGGGTATGTGTAGTTTAATGAAGAGAAGGGTGAGGGGTGACATGATAGCAGTGTTCCAGTATCTCAGGGGCTGCCCCAAAGAAGAGGGAGTCAAGCTATTCTCCAAAGCACCTGAAAGCAGGACAAGAAGCAACGAATCGAAACTAGTCAAGGAGAGAAGCAACCTAGAACTAAGGAGAAACTTCCTGACAGTTAGAACAATTAACCAGTGGAACAACCTGCCTCCAGAGGTGGTGAATGCTCCAACACTGGAAGCTTTTAAGAAGAGACTGGACAGCCATTTGTCTGAAATGGTATAAGGTTTCCTGCCTGAGCAGGGGGTTGGACTAGATGACCTCCAAGGTCCCTTCCAACATTATTATTATTATTATTATTATTATTATTATTATTATTATTATTATTATTATTATTATTAATTTCATTTTCTCAGAATGATAAATCAAACACACACATTTTGTGTTAATACAGGCAGTCCTCGACATACAACAGTTCATTTTTGTGACCGTTCAAAGTTAGAATGGTACTGAAAAAAGTGACTTTTAGAATGGAATATAGAATCAAATCAAATAAGAGTAGAATAGAATCTGGAAGGGACCTTGGAGATCTTCTAGTCCAGCCCCCTGCTCAAGCAGGAAACCTATACCATTTCAGACTTATGACCGCTTTTCACATTTACAACCACTGCAGCGTTCCCCAGTCACTGATCAAAATTTTAACGCTTGGCAACTGACTCACATTTATGACGGTTGCAGTGTGTCCCAGGCGCATGTGATCCCCTTTTGCGACCTTCTGACAAGCAAAGTCAATGCGGAAGCCAGATTCACTTAGCAACTGTGTCACTAGCTTAACAACCGCAGTGATTCACTTCACAACTGTGGCAAGGAAGGTCGTAAAATGGAGGGCAGAACTCATTTAAACAAATATCTCACTTAACAACAGAAATTTTGGGCTGAGCTGTGATCATAAGTCAAGGACCTCCTGTAGACCTCTTTTGTCCTTTGGGCCTGAAAAGGACAGTTCGTTTT
Source organism: Daboia siamensis (assembly GCA_024449315.1). Lineage (NCBI taxonomy): Eukaryota > Metazoa > Chordata > Lepidosauria > Squamata > Viperidae > Daboia > Daboia siamensis. Next base: position 342,499 of record JAKJMR010018562.1, on the reverse strand, counting down.
TTGTTTCTGTTTTTGAAAGCCAGAAAAGTCTACAGAACGATCTGGCTGCCAGCAGTTGCTGAATAGGATTCGCACCTCAACAAGGCATCTGCCAGGACTCTCTGCACAAATGGGGCACAGCATCCTCCCCTCAGTGTGACTACGGGGGTCCCACATCGAACTGTAAATCACATCATGACCGGCTGTAAGCTGAGGGCATCTACCGGGCCCAGTATCTGATTTTTTTAATATAAACAATGCTGTGCTTCAATGGTTAGATGCCCTATTGGCCTTTGAAGATAGATCTTTTTCACATTTATGTTTAATCTGGTATAAAATGTTAATTTATATGGCTAGTCCATTTATGATATGCCATGTGCTAAATAAATATGTGCTAATGGATAACTTCAAGCTGATCACCAGATGTGGCAAATGTCTCAGACCTAACCCAGCCTCAACCAAGACCTTTTCAGCCAGCAACCTTGGAGTAAAACTCCCCTTTGTAAAGCCCTTTCACGCCACATGTTCTGCCCATGAGTCACCGGACTTTCAGACTATTTTACCTCTTTCCTATCTATTTCACCCAATCCACATGGTGACACCCAACTTTGAAATCATTCAAACCCAACAATTAGAAGTTTTAACATCAGGGCTGAAAATCTAGCAAAGAGCTATTCTTATCCTCAAAATGTCGACTTGCGCACCTATGGAGGAACACTTGGCTGGAAGGTAGCAAGCCAAGGACAGGTAGGCCTCGACTTACAGCTATAACTGTGCCTGAAATTATGGGTTGTAAGTTGTGCTGGCTGTTAAGTGAGTTATTACATGACCAGCCTGATTTTATGACATTTTTGTGGCGGTTGTTAAGCAATTTACCATTAAGCAAACACAATGTCCACAATGGATGTTTTTTGCTGGAAACTAGACGTAAACACTAGTTTCCTCAAAAAAATGTCCTGAATCTCAGTCACGTGACTGCAGGATGCTGCAAACGGCTGAGTATGCAGGCCAGTTGCCAGGCAACCAAATGCGATCACGGGGAGCACCAGTTTCATCTCAATTCAATAAGGCAGCCTCCCCTAAGCCCACCTCCTTGCATTTTTTTAGGAGGGGGAAAAGCAACTCTCAGAAATCCAGCATGGTCCATGGTTGCACACCACCAGGTGACCCTGTGATTAATGGAAGTCTTGCTAAGCAATTTAATGTCATCATTGCTGAAGAAGCATGAACTCACTTCTGTTACCATCCTTTAGGAACAGCTGACTATTGAATCTCTTGTGGGCAGAGATTCTTCTTCTGCACCCCCTCAACCCATTTTACAAGGCCATCTGAAGCTTCTTAATGTGCAAACAGATCACTCTCTATGAATGGTGATTGGTACAGCAGGTGGAATGTATTCCCCAATCCATCAAAATGCAGCCTGGAACTTTTTCACACACCCTTTTGTTTTTTAATCCATCAGAATAGAGCTGGAAGGGACCTTGGGGAGTTTTCTAGTCCCACTCCCCTTCCCCAAGCAGGAGACCCTATGCCATTTCAGACAAGTAGCTCTCCAGTCTCTTTTTGGAAACTTCCAGAATTTCTGAAAACAAGCCCTTCCACTCGTTGATTGGTCTGTTAGGAAGTTTCTCCTTAATTCCAGGTTGCTTCCCACCTTGATTAATTTCCATCCATTGCTTCCTGTCTGGCCTTCTGGTGCTTTGGAAAATAGGTTGAGCCTCCTTTTCTTTCTGGCAGCCCCTCAAATATTGGAAGACTGCTATCATGTCACCCCTAGTCCTTCTTTTCTCTAGACTAGACCTACTCAATCTCTGCCTTTTAAGAACTAGATGAGTGCAAAGAAATACAATCCTTCCATTCCACCCCGCATCCAGTCTCCTGTCAGTAACTGTCCTTCCACCCTCCCGCCATCAGAACTGATGAAGCTTCTTGGGTGAGAAGCAAAACGTTTTCTTCTTCCTCAAATCTGAATAAAAATTAAATACATTTTTTTTCCAAAAATTAAATGGACACTTGGTTAGATTGCTAAACTTTGCAAGATTTCAGGATATTCAGTTGAATTCATACGAGATCTGGAATGAGAACACTGAAATCCTGCAAATCTTAGAAACAAAATTGATAAAAATCTTTCCTTATATGAATCACTGCTTGGAAAACTATTTGTTGAAACCCAGCACTTTTGATCTTTACCCTATGTTTACATGCACCCAAGACCATTTCCGCTTACTCCATATAACATTGTTATCCTCAACTAAAAATATGCTGGCAACTTCCAGCAAACCCCAAAGATATATATACGATAAAACTGCTGATTACAAATCGTCCTGGACTTACAACCATTTGTTTAGTGACTGTTCAAAGTTACAATGGTGCTGAAAAAGGGTCTACGACAGGAGTAGGCAACCTTGGCCCTTTTATGACTCATGGACTTCAACCCCCAGAATTCCTGAGCCAGCTATGCTATGCTAGGCTCAGGAATTCTGGGAGTTGAAGTCCACGAGTCATAAAAGAGCCAAGGTTGCCTACCCCTGGTCTAGGACAACTTGCTGTGACCAATTTGCCTCGGCCAACTCACCGTGGGATAAGAATAGAGTAAGAATAGAATAGAGCTGGAAGGGACCTTGGAAGTCTTCTAGTCCAGCCCCATGCTCAGGAAGGAGACCCTATACTAGGGGTAGGCAACCTCGGCTCTTTTATGACTCATGGACTTCAACTCCCAGAATTCCTGAGTCAGCTTCCTGAGTCAGCATAGCTAACTCAGGAATTCTGGGAGTTGAAGTCCATAATCATAAAAGAGCCGAGGTAGCCTACCCCTGCCCTATACCATCTCAGACAAGTGACTGTCCAGTCTCTTCTTAAAAATCTCCAGTGATGGAGCACCCACGATTTCTGGTGGCAAGCTGTTCCACTGGTTAATTGTCCTCACTGTCAGGAAATTTCTCCTTAATTCTAGGTTAAGAGTTACATTTATTGAAAAAATGGTGGAATAGAATCATTAAAGAAAGGATGCCAAAGGAGGGCCAAAATGAAATGTGAATGACAAAAATTAACATATTTTTAAAATTATTTTAATTAAATTGAATTGTTGAATTGTCCCAGGGTGAGCGGCCATGGCGATTTGTCCATAGTGAGTTGGTCACGGAGAGTTGGCTGTGATGAGTTGGCTGCAGCAAGTTGTCCCATTCTGCTGAAAAATGTGACTGATCCTCACACTTACAACCATCAGCACATCTTCACAGATCAACATCTGTGTCGATCAACATTTGGACACTTGGCAACTGGCACATATTTATGACGGTCACAGCATAAACAGCGTCATGGGAACTACATTTGTGAATTTCTCTGCTGGCTTCCAGCAAGCGAAATCCATAGTTGCTTAACAACTATGGACTTAACAATTGTAGTGCTTTGCTTTACAATGGTGGCAAAAACAACTAGAGAATTGAGCATGACTGGCTTAACAAATGTCTTGCTTAGTAATGAAAATTCTGTCTCAATTATAGTCCTAAGTTAAGGACTGCCTATGCTGCATTTTCTTCCTCAATATTCCTTGCTTTTAAAAATTTGGATTTTTTTGCTGGCGTTTTGGCTTAGCTGCATAGATTCTTCCCTGTTTCTTTCAAACTTCCAGGTACTAGAAAGGAAGTATTTAACTTCGGAGATGGGAAACAGGGCCCAGGAATTCTACCAACGGGCAGAGAAATCACGCAAAGGAAATAAACTACAGAAGAAATATCAAGCTGGTCTAATGCCTCCCAGTCCAAATGCTCCGCTTGCATAAAACAAACTCTTTTGTCTTTGGTGGGAACATTTGCTTCAAGCGGGTTTAGACCTCATTATTCAGCAGGAAACTAAATCTCTCCCGGCCCTTTGCATGCCAGCTTCTCTCTTGAGCTGTTCAATGAAGGCTCTCTAGTCTAGCCATTAAAATGTAAGCCAAGAATTGGACCCTCCTGGTTTGTGACAGCAACAGGCAAGAATTCCCGTATATTAAATTTGGGGGCAGGAGTGGAAAACGGGCCCCTCTAATCTGCTTGGTGCGTTAAAAGCTGATTAGGTCTGCTGCTAATGATTAAAAAGGGGGAAAAACAGGAGGTGCCATTCAGGAAGGCAGGAATAGAGATTTAGATAAATGCAAAAAACCAAGTTCCTGAATAACAGAACAATAGAGAAAGGACCTTGGAGGTCATCAAGTCCAATCCTCTGCTCAGCAGAAAGCCCTATACCATTTCAGACAAATGGCTGTCCAGTCTCTTCTTAAAAACCTCCAGTGTTGGAGCATTCATCACCTCTGGAGGCAGGTTGTTCCACTGGTTAATTGTTCTAACTGTCAGGAAGTTTCTCCTTAGTTCCAGGTTGCTTCTCTCCTTGATGAGTTTCCATCCGTTGCTTCTTCTCCTGCCTCCTGTGGCAGCCCCTTAGATTTTCTCCAATTCAAAAATTTTACAAGGGGATCCAATATAAATTGACTTTACCCGCAAGTTAAAAGATGTTGCTGTTTTCCCCCACAAATGCAGTCCCAAGATGTATTTATTCGGCAGTAACCCTTATTTTTGAAGGCTGAATTGTGCAAACCTCATCACCTTGCTCTAAAAATATTCCTGAATTTAAAAATTGCTTAGTGGGGGTAGCAAGTCTGTTCTAATGAGGAACCTTGGAAATCCAACTTCTTAAGTTTTGTGTTTTGGTTTTTTTAACCTTTAATGCTATATACGGAATATATGGAAAAACAAACAGACTGGCTGCTATAAAATTCTTTCATCTGGAACTTTCCTTTCTGATCTCCAAGGATCACACAAACGTTATTTGCAGGAGAAATGTGCAAAGTTTGCTAAGCGAATTCAAGTACCTCGATGCAAAGAAGTCACCTTGGAGGATTAAAAAAAAAAAGGAGATGGTGTCCATGATTGTGACTTATGAGCACCATCTTGCCTTCTTTGACCTCTCTGCAGATGTGCCTGCTCCTTTTTTTAAGGCAGCCAAAGTTTTGCCTTGATCCTCGTCCAGATTTACTTGCTTTAGGGCAGGGG
>JAKJMR010018562.1:304154-334572 GCA_024449315.1 Daboia siamensis | reverse complement strand
GAAGAAGAAGAAGAAGAAGAAGAAGAAGAAGAAGAAGAAGAAGAAGAAGAAGAAGAAGAAGAAGAAGAGGAGGAGGAGGAGGAGGAGGAGGAGGAGGAGGAGGAGGAGGAGGAGGAGGAGGAGGAGGAGGAGGAGGAGACTGGACAGCCATCTGTCCAGAATTGTATAGGGTCTTCTGCTTGAGCACAGGGTTGGACTAGAAGACCTCCAAGGTCCCTTCTGGCTCTATTCTGATTGACTGAACTCTGTCCCTATCTATCCCATATCTAGGAGGCTTCCAGGGATTTTCTGTCAGCCAGGCAGACGTCCAGGTGCGTCCTACGTGCATTGTGTGCAGATCAGTGTTCCTCTGGGCCACCTGCCCTTGACACATCAAAGCCCCTGTCTAGCCTGATTTGTAAACAAAGGGGGTGATGAGCAAAAGGGCCTCCTCGATCTCCTGCACAGGAAGGAGGTGAGGTGGGTCAGAGTAAACAGACAGGGGGGGGGGTCAACAGGAGCAGGGCTGGAAATGTAACCCAACAGGATGAGTATCTTGCCCCGCATGTCACTTGCTCCACGCCTGCAAAAACCCAAACAGGTCGGCTAAACAGAAGAAGGGGAAAAAAAAATAAACTGCTACTTCACATCAAAGCGGAAAGAAAGCCAAACAAGACCCCCCCCCCCCCCCCCATTACTCCAAGGATGAAAAAAAAAAATTCAGGATGCAAGAAAGCATCTGGGATACAATTAGTCCTTGATTTACAACCACAACTGAGCCCAAAGGTTGTCCCCAGCGTACAACAGCTTGTCTAGTGACTGTTCAAAGTTACGACCTCAGTGAAAAAAGTGACATGACCGTTTCTCACACTTAGGACCGTTGCAGCGTCCCCAGGGTCACGTGATCGAAATTCAGACGTTCGGCAGCTGACTCATATTGATGACGGTCGCGGTGTCGAGAGGAATCACGTGGTCCCCCTTTGGCGACCTTCTGACTAGCAAAGTTAATGGGGAAAGCCAGACTCGCTTAACGTCCGTGTTACAGATTTAGAAATTGCAGTGATTCGCTTAACAACGGTGGCAAGAAAAGTCGTGAAGTGGGGCAAAACTCACTTAAAACATGTCTCACTTGAGCAACATAAATTTTGGGCTCAGCTGTGCTCGTAAGTCGAGGACCACTCTATTCCAAATTAGAATGGACTTCAAAAAAGCTACTTCCAACCCATCTTTGAAAGTGACAGCTGCTGCCGCTGCCCCAGAAGCCTTGGGACTCCATTTTGGGCAGCTGCCACTGCTTGCCGTGTTCCTGATGATTTGCAATTTTTTTTTTTACTGTTTTCAGGCAGAAAATGGCTAAAAATCACCTCCTATTGGATATGCTCGATTCAATGAACAATCTCCTGCTTTGCTTAACAACCATGGTGGCTGGCTTTATAACCGTGCTAAAAATAGCAAAATCGAGTCAGGTCATGTGGTGGCCCACTAACAACGGTAACAATTTACAACCGAAATTCCAGGTTTAATTGCGGGTCGTAAGTCAAGGACGGCTTTCATGCGCAGTTAAGCAAAGTGACTTCAGCTTTGCTTTCCTTTATCTGCCAATCACAGCGTGGGAGTAGGATTGAGGAAGGGTCTGTTGCAGGAGTCAGTTAAGTTCAGAAGAGAGCTGGAAGGGACCTTGGAGATCTTCTAGTCCAACCTTTATACTGAGGTCTCCAACCTTGGGAACTTTAAGACTTGTGGACTTCAATTCCCAGAATTCTCCAGCCAGCACTTGAAGTCCACAAGTCTTAAAGTTCCCAAGGTTGGAGACCCCTGCTCTAGACCCTTTCAGACATGTGGTTGTCCCGTCTCTTCTTCAAAACCTCCAGTGATGGGCCACCACAACTTCTGAAGGCCAGCCATTCCACTGGTTCATTGTCCTCACTGTTAGGAAGTTTCTGCTTAATTTCAGGTTAGTTTTCTTTGGTCAGTTTCCAACCAGTTTCTTTTCCTGCCCTTTGGAGAATAATTTGACCCCCTCTTCTTGGTGGCAGCCCCTCAAATACTAGAATATTGCTATCATGTCCCCCCCAGTCCTTCTTTTCTCTTGACTGGCCATTCCCAAATCCTGCAACCGTTCTTCATAGGTTTTAGTCTCCAGGCCTTTAATCATCTTAGTTGCTCTTCTCTGCATTTTTCCCAGAGTCTCAACATCTTTTATTCAGTTTGTCATCTTGAGGGTCTTTAACAGAATAACTAAGTTGGAAAGGACTTTAGAGGTCTTCTAGTCCACCCCCTGCTCAAGCAGGAGACCCTATATCATTTCAGATAAAATCACTGTCCAGTCTCTACTTGAAAGCCTCCAGTGCTGGAGCATCCACAACTTCTGGAGGAAAGTTGTTCCACTAGTGAATTATTCTCACTGTCAGGAAATTTCTCCTTAGTGCTAGGTTGCTTCTCTCCTTGGTTAGTTTCCATCCATTGCTTCTTGTTCTGCCTTCAGGTGCTTTGGAGAATAGGTTGAAAACCCCCCCCCCCTTCTTTGTGGCAGCCCCTCAAATATTGGAAGACTGCTACTTTGTCACCCCTAGTCCTTCCTTTTTTCCTTCAGACATACCTAATTCCTGCAAATTCTTGCAAATGAGAACAAGCATCCTTCTCATGCTCCAACCCATTCTTTCATACAAAATTGAATAAATCTGAATAAAACAACAGATCAGCATCAGAAGCAGGAATTTTAGGATGTACGTTTCCTTTCTTTTTTTTTTTTGTAAAGGCAGCACATCTTAACCTTCAGATTCCTATCTGCTCTATCCAAGAGGCCGTGAGAAAGGTGCATGATCCCGTTAACCCACCAATTTAGCTTTATGCAAGACCAATTTCTCAACCTTAACAACTTTAAGATGTCCGAACTTCAACTCCCAGAATGCCCCAGCTAGCAGAATTCTGGCTGGAGCATCCTGGGAGTTGAAGTCCAGATATCTGAAGGCTCCCAAAGCTGAGAAACATTATGCTGCTGGCTGAGTAGTCTGTGCTATTCCACAGTTCTGATAAGCCACAGTTAAAATTTACCAGCCAGTCTTCGTTCTGTGGAAGGTCTAAAATGGGACATTGGTGTGTCTTTTGTGTGCGTGTGTGTGTGTGTGTGCGCGTGTGAGAAGCATCTGTGAGTCAGTGTTGACTCCTGGCAACTGCCTGCAATTTTCTTGGCAAGTTTTCAGAAGTGGTTTGCCCTTGGCTCCTTCCTAGGGCTGAGAGAAAGTGACTGGCCCAAAGCCACCCAGATGGCTTCGTGCAAAAATGCAGGAGTAGAACTCGGGTTATCCAGCTTCTTGCATTAATCGCTTACTCCAAACTGGCTCTATAAAATAGATGTTGTGGGTGCCCCATCCCTGGAAGCTTTCAAGAACAGACTGGACCAGCCATTTGTCTGAAATGGTACAGACTCTCCAGCTCCAGCAGGGGATTGGACTAGATGACCTCCAGAGACCTTTCCAACTCTGTGATTCCATGTTCTATGTGTGCTTGTACTGAACTATCGCAGACCTGGCAAGGAAAGCCCTGGGCTGAAACTCACAGCCAATCTGAAGGATCAACCCTGGTCTTGGCACGTCCAGTTCTTTGGGAAGACCCCAGCAGATGAAGCTGACCATCAGCCAGAAGGAAAGGTGACCAGCATCAGCCTGACCCCTGACCATGAACCCTGCTTCAGACGCAACAGGTGGCAAAGCAGAACAGACTCTGCAGACCCTGCAGCTGTTCTTGGATGTGACCAGCTCAAGAGGATAAACGCTATTTTAATATCAGTACAGCTAAGGACTTAAACCAGGGGTAGGCAACCTTGGCTCTTTTATGACTCGTGGACTTCAACTCCCAGAATTCCTGAGCCAGCATGGCTCAGCATGGAAACCTCTCCCTTTCCCCTCAGCGTGGCTGGCTCAGGAATTCTGGGAGTTGAAGTCCATGAGTCATCAAAGGGACAAGGTGGCCTACCCCTGACTTAAGGAGATGAGACAATCACAGGGGAGGAAAGATCTGCCTCAGCACGGTGGAGCCATTTTTGGAGCAAGTGGGACAGTCCTAATACAGCCAGTCCTCGGCATACAACAGCTCATTTAATGGCAGTCTGAAGTTACCATGGCACTGAAAATAGGGACTTATGATCCTTTTCATTCTTACGACTGTTGCATTTTTTCAATAGTGACCTCGGTTAACTGGCTCACATTTATGATGGTCACGGTGTCCCCGGGGTCACGTGATCCCCTTTAGCGACCTTCCAACAAGTGAAGCCCATGGGGAAGCTGGATTCACTTAACAACCCTGTTACTAAATTAATAACTGCAGTGATTCTCTAAACTGCTGTCACAAGAAAGGTCGTAAAATGGGCCCAAACTCACTTGCTTAGCAACAGAAACTTTGGGCTGGATTGTAGTCATAGACGGAGGAATATCTGTACCCAGTTCTTTGTGTCTGCCTTGCCTGTTCAAGCCTTCATCTCCGACAAGAAAACCAATCTTCCGGACGCCTGGCTAAAGTTCACCTCTTTCTCCGCTGCAGCTGAAGATCAGATGTTGTTTTCTTAAAGCCGAGGCAGGCAGGGTGCAGGCTTTCTGGACCCAGTTTCAAAACGCTCCACTGAGGACATAACCAGCTCTTGTTTGCTTAGACCGCCCTCATTTCCACTTCAGCTGTGCTCCCTACGGTTGGCCAACCAAATCCTGGGCTACAAGCCTTCTTCCATCTTCCAGCCAAAAAATCTTGTATAGTCCTTGGTTGTGTAAACAGAGGCGTAGAAGCAAAATGACGTGAAGCATTAGTACTACTTTATAAAGCCTTAATAGGGCCACACCTGGAATGTTGCATTCGGTTTTGGTCACCACGTTACAAAAAAGATGTTGATACTTTGGAAAAAGGGCAAAGAAGAGCAACGAAGATGATTTAAAGGCCTGGAGACTAAAACATATGAAAAACGATTGCAGGAATTGGGTATGGCCAGTCTAGAGAAATGAAGGACTAGTGGGGACATGATAGCAGTCTTCCAATATTTGAGGGGCTGCCACAAAGAAGAGGAGGTCAACCTATCTTCCAAAGCTCCAGGAGGCAGGACAAAAAAAAAAGAATTGATGGAAACTAATCAAGGAGAGAAGCAAATTAGAATTAAGGAGAAACTGCCTAACAGGGAGGACAATCAACCGGTGGAACAGCTTTGCCTTCAGAGGTTGTAGGTGCTTCATCACTGGAGCTTTTTAAGAGGAGACTGGACAGTCACTTGTCTGAAATGGTCTAGGGTCTCATACTTGAGCAGGGGGTTGGACTAGAAGACCTCCAAGGTCCCTCCCAGCTCTATTCTGTTTGACTGATCTCTTGCCACGAGGATCACAGTCTCTTCTGCTTGGATAAATAAGATAGATTCTCTCTTTTTTCTGCTAAAACATGGAGAATAATTGCTGGCTGAAAGTGAGGAACATCACAACGGGTACAGTCTTTCATCATTTGCCAAAAAAAGGCAGGCAGGAATTCATGTTATACATTATTATTATGCAACAATTTCCACATGAGTTGGGTTTGCTGTTCAGGGGCTGGAGGACTTTGCTGACTCAAGGTAAGGGGTATGCAACCGGAGTCTCTGTCCATCCTCCCACACTTTCCAGACACCCTGGTCTCTGATCTCTTTGAGCTGTTTTCTGTCTCTGGAAACTTGGTGAGTGAGCATAGAAGGTCTCTCTGTTGGCATGGCTGTGACCAGATGTTGGTCTGTTGTTTCACGGCTGGAGACAAACCACAATGCTGAGAAAGGGAACAGTTGCAGCAGCAGGTTATTGCCCACCCATCCCACCCCAAAAGAAAAGAGCCCCACGAGCTTCTTCTCATCTCAAGGAACTGAGGACAAGATGCCGAGCACCCAGCTATGGACTGAATCTGCTTAGGCTGCTTAGGCCTTCTGGAAAAGTCTGACTGCAAAATGCAGGCCCGAATGCAGCTGCAGAACTTCGGCCCCAGAAGTGGTGGACCGGCTGGGTAGGGCTGTTGGTGCTGGAGGTGAGTTAAGGCCTACCCAGAAAATAAGACCTGGTGCCACTTTTGGAGGCAAAAAAAAAAAAGACCCGGTCTTATTTTTGGAGAAACAGGGTAGGTATGATAATGGTTGTAGCACGGGGATGCCATTTGCGACTTTCCCACCTGGCATCCAACAAGCAAAGTCAATGGGGAAAGCTGGATTCGGTTAATGCCCGTATGATTCATTTACAACTTCAGTGATTCACCTAACAAATGTGGCAAGGAAAATCATAAAATGAGGCAAAACTCACTTAACAAATTTCTCACTTAACAACATAAATTTTGGGCTCAGTTGTGGTCATAAGCCTGTATCTGTATATAAAGGGGGGGGGCGGGGTTTTGCAGAAAACCAATGGTTTCTTTTTTTTATACATTTTTCTTCCTTCTTTCTATTTCTTTGCTATTTTAGTTCTCATTACATTTGCTCCATTTATCTATTTTCCCTTTAATTAACATGTATAGACACACACCAGAACATAAAGTAAAATAGAATAGATATTTTAATATTTGGCAATTAGTTTAAAGAGCAAAAGGTCTATTATATAATCAAATGTGAATCAAAGTGGTTCTTTTTTTTAATGTTATACTCAACTTTGGATGAAAAAGCCAAATAATTTTATGCTTATAAAATTGATGTATCCTAAATTATAATTAATACCGATAGAATTTTTTCCTCTTCTCCATTCTCAATATTCTAAGCTATCTAGGTAATAGAAAGTTAATATTTTTTAATCATATTGTATACGCATCACTCTATTGAAATAATACAATGTATCAAGATTTATAATACCATAACAAAAAGGAAAGACAATTCACTAGGTAGCTTTAATAGGACTGACAGTACAGCCATCTATATTTGGGGAGCCGAAGTCCACAAGTCATAAAAGAGCCAAGGTTGCCTACCCCTGATTCTAGTCTAATGAAAAGAAGGTCTAGGGGTGACATTATTGCAGACCTCCAATATTTGAGGACTCCTACAGAGATGAGCAGGTCCAGATATTTACCAAAGCACCTGCAGGCAAGTAAAAGAACCAATGGGTGGAAACTAATCAAGGAGAGTAGCAACTGAAGAGGAATTTCCCAATGCTAGTGTTTTGTCTGCCAGGACAAAGATTCGTGGCAGTGTGCCAGGGACCCATCATTCAAAATGGGGTAGTTTCCCACAACTGTGTTCTCTGGGGGCTTCAAATGCTTATGCATAAAATCACTTGTCTTTTGGTGCCCCTAAAAATCTCTGCAACCATTGGACAATGTTCACTCTCATCTCAGACCAAATTAAGATAAGATAGATAACTTTTGTCATTATATATATATATATATATATATATAGACACACACACATATACACATGCTATATATATACATATATGTATGTACACACCTACATATATCAATATATAAGTTCCTGGCTTTGCTGCCAACGCTCCAGCACACCCAAGAGGCAAGAACACTTAACTCAGTTTATATCAGGCAGAGTTGCCAGGAGACAACTGAGCTAGACCATAAATTTCTATAGTGCATTTAATGAAAGGTTTGTCCCAACATCATGTCACTGTCCTGGTGTTCAGCATTAATTAACTGCTGTTGAACTAAGAGCTCTGCTACCTTCTTCTTAGCAGTATTTCATTAGCTTATATAACAGCTGCTTCACGCTTGGCCTTAAATAAAAATGCATTTTCTTTTCGGCTCCACACAACAAGATATAAAAAACCCAGCTGTTCTGTTTTGTAAGCCACAGGTTTTGGCATTCTGTTATCTGTGAACCTGGCTTGTTAAAAACATAGCATGACTTTATGGGATGCATGAGCCAATGGGTTGCTGTCGATGGCTTTCTTTCTTTCTTTCTTTCTTTCTTTCTTTCTTTCTTTCTTTCTTTCTTTCTTTCTCTTTTCTTATTTTTCTTTCTTTCTTTCTCTTTTCTTTTCTTTTCTTTTCTCTCTGTCTCTGTCTCCTTCTTTCTTTCCACCTATCTCCCTCAATGGGGACTATATATTAGTGCCGGCCAGAATTGTAAGAGATAGCAGAGATCTGGCAAATCCTGCACAGGTCAATACATAATGTTAATGAGTTGTAAGTTGTTCAAAATGGGCAACAATTTATTCTTGTAGTTAATTTAAGCAAAAGTGACTGCAGAGGCAGCTTAAGAAAAAAAAATCAAGGCTGAAACCCTACTCCTTTTTATATACACATGTAAAAAGAGAGCATGCTTTAATCCCTTGATTCCAGCAACCATCTTGACTTTCTTTCCAAAATGCAGCCAGGGCTTCTCCTGTAGAAGACAGGTAGTCCTCAACCTATGATTGTAATGAAGCCCACCTTATTTAATAACTCCCACCCCTGCTCTCCCTAATGTGGTTGTTAAGCGACTGTGGGGGCCAGTAGGAGTGGGGTGGCCCCAAGCCCCCCTCTACCCCTGCGAGAACCCAGCAGGGCAAGATGGAGGGAGATGGGGGGAGGGGCTACAGCTTCCCCGTCGTTGGTCATAAGGGCAAATCTGCCCAAATTTTGTTCACGTGACTGCAAGGGCCCCATCTTCACTATCCAGCTGCAGGCTAAGATGTCTCTTCTCTGACCAGTGCCTTGACAAGCGTATTGTCACATACTATTTACAAGAATGCACACTGTACACTTGACTAGTTATTGTTCTGCTTCCTGGAAATTTCAAGGAGATATCTAAAGCTCTACACAACTTGGTTGAAATACCTAAAATAGCATCATCTTCCATACATGCCCAAGTTTTTAACATGCTGGAAGAGGTCTTTTTTCTTCTTGGAGAGGGAGAGGGGGAAGGAAGAGGGAAAGGAGGGGAGGGAGGGAGAGAGAGAGAGAGAGAGAGAGAGAGAGAGAGAGAGAGAGAGAGAGAGAGAGAGAGAGAGAGAGAGAGAGAATCTTCTGGTGTTTTCTCCCAACCTCTGGCAATCTACCTCTTTCCCTTTCTGTTATAATCAAATATATATGTTGATGCCGGAAGGTTTGGGACTTCTAAACCATTTGCTGATCTGGGCTTTACTTAAAATGCATGCATTTTGAATGGATTTGTTTTGATCCTTCAGTTATTCTGCATTTTATTCTGGTTAGCTGCCTAGGATGAAAAAGCAAATAAAGATATTAAAATGAGATGGGCAGCTCTATGAAGATGGTAAATAAATTAACATTAATACAAAAATGTTGGGACCAAGCTTCATGACCCCAGTTCTCCAAAACAGACTAATATTGTTCTTGGATATGCCCCTACCTGGAACTGCTCACCCTGACCATTAAGGGTGTATCTCAGTCCCTCCCTTTCTCCCCCCCCCACCCAGTTTGCTTATGCCTTTTTCTTCCTGTCCAAACTCCAGCGGCATTTTTCTCATTCTTTAGCTGTAATTTCATGGGAAGGCAACTCTGGGTGGGCTTGAAAAAAAGAAAAAAATGGACAACGTCTGGCAGCTGTTGGCATTTGAAGAATCGAAACACCCCTTGGCATTTCAAGTGGAGTCGGTGGTTGGAAAGCTCGTCTTAAGCAAAAGATTTTGTGCGATGATTAAAACACATGGACATAAATGAAGACAGTTACAGAAATAACAGGATAACAGAGTTGGAAGGGACTTTGGAGGTCCTCTAGTCCAACCACCCCCCCCCCCCTGCTCAAGCAGGAGACCCTAGCCTAGACCATTACAGACAAATGGCTGTCCAATCTTTTCTTGAAAACCTCCATTGATGGGGCACCCACAACTCCAGGAGGCAAACTCTTCCTGATTAATTGTTCTCACTGTCAGGAAATTTCTCCTTACTTCTAGGTTGGTCTCTCTTCAATGATCTTCCACCTATTACTTCTTGACCTGCCCTCAGCTGTTTTGGAGAATGGATTGACCCGCCTCTTCTCTGTGAGGGTGGTCTTAAATATTGTTGTTAGTTGTGAAGTCATGTACGACCCATCGCAACCCCATGGACAACATTCCTCCAGGTCTTCCTGTCCTCTACCCTCTTCTGGAGTCCATTTAAGCTCACGCCTCCAGCTTCAGTGACTCCATCCAGCCACCTTCTTCTCTTGCCCTCAATCTTTCCCAGCATTAGGCTCTTCTCCAGTGAGTCCTTCCTTCTCATTAGGTGGCCAAAGTGTTTGAGTTTCAACTTCAGGATCTGGCCTTCTAAAGAGCAGCCAGGGTTGATCTCCTCTAGGACTGACCGGTTTGATCGCCTTGCAGTCCAAGGGACTCGCAGGAGTCTTCTCCAGCACCACAGTTCAAAGGCCTCCATTCTTTGATGCTCAGCCTTTTTTATGGTCCAACTTTCACTGCCATACATTGCAACTAGGAAGACCATATTGGGCAATTAATTAATTAATCTCTTGCCAATGCTACAGCCTTAAGAAAAGGGCAGCAGAGTAAGCCTGTCACCTGCATTCTTTAGGTGTTCTGAGGACCAGACTGAAGCTCTTCAACACAGAAACTCTCAATATGCTTCCACGTCCCTGGATCGTCTACAAGACAGGCTAGCTGTTTTCCACAGGTACCAGTTGTCATCAATTTATGGCCACAATTTGGGTCACACACACACACACACACATACACACTCACACATAGAAAGAAAGTCCAGTTGCTTTTTGAAGGAAAAAGCACCTTTGTGGAAACCATGACTGAGAATCTCCACAGATAAATTTGGACCAGAGTTTGTTGCTAAGGAAGGTGGTGGTGAAGACCCAATTTTACAACCCTTTCAGCCATGGTTATTAAGCAAATCTCTGCAGTTGTTAAATGAAGCAGGAGGTTGTTAAATGAATCTGATTTCTCCCATTGACTTTGCTTGTCAGAAGCTGTCTGGGAAGGTTGCAAATGGAGATCACATGACATGGAGACACCGCAATGTTGTCAAGCACCCAGATTTTGATCAAGTGACCGTGGGGATGCTACAACAGTCGTAAATGTGAGGACCGGTCATAAGTCTCTCTTTTCAGTGCTGCTATAACTTGAAACGGTCACTAAACAAGTGATTATAAGCTGAGGACTAATTGTATGCCTCAACCCATCTGAGGTTGACCATCTCCCCCAGAACAGACTCAACTAATCAAAGGTTACCCCTAAATGTGGTGTTGGCTACTGGCTTGGCCGGCTTCAAAAAGGGTTGGACCATTTATGTTAATCACTGGATCAATGGCTCTTAGCTTTGATGGCCTGGATCAGGGGTAGGCAACCTCGGCTCTTTTATGACTCATGGACCTCAACTCCCAGAATTCCTCAGTCAGCATAGCTGACTGAGGAATTCTGGGAGTTGAAGTCCATGAGTCATAAAAGAGCCGAGGTTGCCTACTCCTGGCCTGGATGATCCAGAGGGGCATTGCTCAAGATTTTTGGAGAACGAAAGATTTGCTATTCCGTCTATGCTACCTCCTCCTAAATGTCTATGGAGATTCTCAGTCATCCAGGTGGTTTTTCACGAGGCAACTGGACTTTCTTGTTTTTCTTTGAAGATGTTTCACTTCTCATTCAAGAAGCTTCTTCAACTCTGACTGGTTGGTGGGGAACGGCAGGATTTATACTCCTTGCAGACAGCTGGTCACCTGCATTCTTTTAGAGAGTGGTTGAAGCCTCCTGGAGGTCTATCTGTGTCCTCAGGGTCACCTGAGTGGTGCAAATGGGTGTGGAGCCTCCTTGGAACTGCTGAAAGGACGGTGTAGTAGACTGGGGATAGGTGATGTTGTATCCCTCCCCCCTCTGTTGAGGGAGAACTGTTCAGTTTTGACATAGATGGCCTCTTGGGCCTCTCTTTCAAACCACCAGTCCTCTCTGTCGAAAGTGTGGACTTTGCTGTCTTTGAAAGAGTGGCCATTTTTTCACACAACTGTTCCAGCATCTCCATGATTGTGTGATCAAAATTCAGATGCTTGGCAACCGACTCATATTTATGAGGGTGTCCCAGGGTCATGTGATCCCCTTTTATGACCTTCTGACTAGCAAAGTCAATGGGGAAGCCAGATTCACTTAACAACCGTGTTACTAACTTAACAACTGCAGTGATTCACTTAACAACTGTGACAAGAAAGATAGTAAAATGGGGCAAAACTCACTTAACAACTGTCTCACTTAGCCACAGAAATTTTGGGCTCAACTGTGATCACACGTCAAGGGTTACCTGTAATTTTAATGGCATAAAACTTAACAACCAAGCTTTTCAGGAAATTAAGGATTCTGTTTAAAGTTGTTGCTGAAATTAAAACAAACTGTGGACTTTTTGCCTGGGAAAAATGATGAACATCTTCTTCAGATCTCAGACAGTTTCTGCAATGCAATTTTCCCAGAAAGAAATTGTGGTCGATCTGGGGGGTGAGATCCATGGGCCTTTATTCAGCTAGGCTTTCACAATGGCCATCCTCCCTTCCCACCGTATCATTTAGGGTTTTCTCCGTGTTGGCCACAGAGCCAAAGGACCTCACACAGAAACATCCCAAGGCTGCATTTTGGTTGACCTCTAGTAAGCCAGTATATACCATATGAGCTGCATTCAAAGACTAAATCACAGTGCCTCATTTTGGCAACTTTTTCCATGCCCGGCCTAACTCCCAAGCTGTCAAATGTCTCTTGACTGACACACAGATACTTCACTCAACTCAAGAGTTTCCTAACCTTTTTCCTTCTTTATCCAGAAGTGCATATTAGAATGTCCTTCTTTAAACGTCCCTGTTCTGATTGAGTAATGAACTTGTGGGTCGTTACCCAAACAAAAAACACGTTTACTCAGTTTGGGGTTATATAGCCAGGTTTGGGAAGCACAGGCTGGTTTTGGAGAGACCCGACCTAAAAGAATTGGATGTCAGCTCATTTTGATCCTGAAAACAGTGTGCTGCTCAAAACTCTGCACACAGTACTACAGTGTCCTAATTAGTGATATGTCCCCGCCTCACTTGATTTTCTTAATTTAGTTCAAACTTTTTTTTTAATTAATGAGAGGCTAGAATATTACTGTGCATCAACCTGGAAAAGTGTTTCTCAACTTTGGCAACTTTTAAGATGGACTTCAACTCCCAGAATTCCCAGATAGGAGGACAACAAAACTTGTAACCCTTTGGTCCAAAGAAAAGGAAGACCCCCCAGTTTTGGTCACCACGATATAAAAAAGAGACTATCTTTTGAGACTCTAGAAAGAGTGCAGAGAAAAGCAACAGTTAGGGGACGGGAGGTTAAAGCATATACAGAATGGTTGCAGGAACTAATCTAATGATAAGAAAGACTAAGATTGACATGATAGCAGTCTTCCAATATTTGAGAGCCTGTCATGGAGGACGGGGTCAAGCTATTCTCCAAAGCACTAGGACAAGAATTAACAGATGGAAACTTATCAACCTGGAACTAAGAAATTTCCTGACAATGAGAACAATTAATCAATGGAAGAGTTTGTCTCCAGAAGTTGTGGATGCCCCATCACTGGAGCCTTTTAAGAAGAGACTGGACAGCCGTTTGTTTGGAATTGAACAGGGTCTCATGCTTAAAAAAGGGTTGGACTAGATAGAAGACCTCCAAGATTCCTGCCAAATCTGTTATTCTGTATTCTGTAACAGCTGTATAAGTAGCTTCTGCTCTTTCTTTTGCTATAAAAGCTTCCCTTTTTTTTAAAGCAAAGGGACGTAAACTGAGAATGGAGACAGGAAGCAGAAGAGACAGTGCTTTTCGTGTCAAAGCAGGTACCTACAAATATGGTACCCGGGCTTTAGCAGAGACGTTGCACAGCACAACTCCATGGCCTCTGATGGTATCCCAAAGGCTGTGTAACAGCCAAGTAAGGGCTTTCTGGCATGCAGAACATCTGGGCCTGTATCCTGGCATTCCTGCTCTGAGTCTCTTGTCTATGGAGATTCTCAGTCGTCCAGGTCATAGTTATCCCAAAGGTGTTTTTTTTTCCCAAGAGGCAACTGGACTTTTTGAGGGGGGTTTTGAAGACGTTTCGCTTCCCATCCAAGAAGCTTCTTCAGTTCTGACTGGATGGTGGGGAACGGAAGGATTTATACTCCTTGCAGACAGCTGGTCACCTGCATTCTTTTAGAGAGCTGTTGAAGCCTCCTGGAGGTTTATCTGTGTCCTCAGGGTCACCTGAGTGGTGCGAATGGAACTGCTGAAAGGACGGTGTTGTAGACTGGAGATAGATAGTGTTGTATCCCTCCCCCTCTGTTGAGGGAGGGCTGTTCAGTTTTGACCCAGATGACCTCTTTGACCCCTTTCAAACCAGCAGTCCTCTGTCCAAAATGTGGACTTTGCTGTCTTCGAAAGAGCCGCCTTTGTCTTTTAAATGCAGGTGACGAACTGCTGAATCTTGTTCCGATGGATTTGTTCTCCTATGTTGTGCCAAGTGTTTGTGAAGTGGTTTGTTCTGTTTCCCCAATGTACAGATCTGAGTCTTTTGCTTTCTCCAAATGTTTAGGGCAGTTTTATATGCAGGTTTAGCTAGATATCGTATTATCAGGTACACCTTGAGTTATGACTGTAACTGCCTCTATTAATTATGATTGTTAAGTTGCAATGCTCGTATAGCAAGTCATGATGTGACTAGACCTGATTTTATGTCTTTTATTGTGGTGGTTACATGAATGCTATGATCATTAAGTAAATCCATTGTTTTGCTATTGGACAGGTTTTTCCCCCCAGAAACTGCAAACGCCAATTTCCAGAAACACTATTGCGAATCGTGATCACATGACTGCAAGATGCGGCAAACAGATATAAATGCAGGGCGGTTGCTGAGCCCTCATGGTGCAGACCCCTGACCGCAGGGAGGGTCCTACCCTGTAACTTTGGAACTGAGTTGAATGTAACTAGGTGGTGGGGGTGTCCATTGTAACTTTGAACAGTGCCTGTATATAATGGTGAAATGAGCCCCTTGGATCATGGCCGGCTCAGGAATTCTGGGAGCTGAGTTGCCCACAGTTGCCCACCCCTGCTCTAGAGGCTTTCAAAAACAATGCATAATCCTGCTTTTCCCAGCCTGTGCCTTCCCAGAGGGGCTGGACTACAACTCCCATCACCCCTCACCGACCTTGAAGGCTATCCGGTGTGAGAAAGCGAGCGTAAACAGAAATAAATCCTGGTGTTTCAATCCGTAGCAGCAAGGAAGGCAGCCGTTCCTAGGACAGTGAGGATTTGGGGGTGGAAACTGGCTGAACTGGAGCAGCTCCAGACAGGACAGGATTCTCTGGATTCTTATCGCAGGAACCACCTAAGCGAACATGCAAATGTTGAAATAATCCAAGCCTCCAGGTGAGCCTCAAGCGCTCCTGTTTTACTCCGGCGTTACAGGGAATCCTCAGCTTCCAACCACAATTGAGCCCAAAATTTCTGTTGCTCAGTGAGACAGTTGCTAAGTGAGTGAAGAAGACTGTTGAGACTGGGAATCTATGAAAGGGATAAGGATGAAGCGTAGACATTTCATTCCTACAATAGTCCTCGACTTGTGACAGCAGTTGAGCCCAAAATTTATGTTGGTAAGCGAGACAGTTGTGAGTTTCGCCCCATGTTATTACCTTTGTTGCCCACAGCTGTTAAGTGAATCACTGCAGTTATTAAGTCAGTAACATGGTTGTTAAGTGAATCTGGCTTCCCCATTAACTTTGCTTGCCAGAAAGTTGTAAAACGGGATCACATGACACCCCCCCAGGACACTGGAACCGTCATAAATACGAGTCAGTGGCCAAGCCTGTGAATTTTATTGACGTGACCATGGCGATGCTGCAATGGTCGTAAATGTGAAAAAACAGTCCTAAGTCCCTGTTGCAACTTTAAACGGTCACTAAACACACTAATGCAAGTTAAGGACTAACTATGATTTTAGGACATTTGAATAAGTGAAAACCTTGCAAGGATGGAAAAGCTGAATTAGCAGGCCAAAGACCTCCGAGATGATTTCCCCAAGGATTGGTAAAAAAGAATAGGATCCGGACCTATGGTATCCCACGGTGGAAGCTTTCTGGTGCCATCTGATGGCCTGAGAGAGGAACACCCTACTTGCCCAAGAGGCATCAGGGACCAAGATGGATTGTGGAAGGCTCTGAATATCTATCTTGTTGTTGTTAGCTGCGAAGTCGTGTCCGACCCATCGCGACCCCACGGACAATGTTCCTCCAGGCCAGGGGTCAGCAACCTGAAACAGTGAAAGAGCCGCTCGGAACCGGTTCCCTCACAAAAGGAAAAATTGGGAGCCGCAAAAAATGTGTGCGCATGCACGTACATGCGCGCATGCGCAGAACAGAGTTTGACTGAAGAGTGGAGCCAAGGCGAGATATGCACCTACCCTGCATATTTGAATTGATTGGTTGAACTTTTTTAGTCTCACTTTTTTTTTTTTTGGACTACACATAGCAGAGGACTGGGAGCCGCAGGAGACGGCTGAAAGAGCCACATGCGGCTCCAGAGCCACGGGTTGCAGACCTGTGCTCCAGGCCTTCCTGTCCTCCACCATCTTCTGGAGTCCATTTAGGCTCACACCTACTGCTTCAGTCGCTCCATCCAGCCACCTCATTCTCTGTCGTCCCCTTCTTCTCTTGCCCTCCACCTTTCCCAGCATTAGGCTCTTCTCCAGTGAGTCCTTCCTTCTCATTAGGTGGCCAAAGTGTTTGAGTTTCAACTTCAGGATCTGGCCTTCTAAAGAGCAGTCAGGGTTGATCTCCTCTACGACTGACCGGTTTGAACGCCTTGCAGTCTAAGGGACTCGCAGGAGTCTTCTCCAGCACCATAATTCAAAGGCCTCAATTCTTTGGCGCTCAGCCTTTCTTATGGTCCATCTATCCTACCTTCCCAAAAACACCGTGTGCCCATTTTTGACCTCCCAGGAATAAGCATCAATCCACTTGCTACCCAATGATGTTCTCACCCATGTAACCATCACACTTCATTGACAGTAGCCAATCCACCTCCAGCATCTCTCTACCGCCCCTTGAGGGTTATCCAAGAAGGGAGACAGCTTACTACAGTTAATTTAGTGACCATTCAGAAGTTACACTGGAAAAAGTGACTTATGACTGTTTTTCAGACTTACAACTGTTGGTCACGTGATCAAAATTTAGACGCTTGACAACTGACTCATATTTATGATGGTCCCAGCGTCCCAGGGTCACGTGATCCCCTTTTGCAACCTTCTGACAAGCAAAGTCAATGAGGGAAGCCAGATTCACTTAACAACGCTGTTGCTAACTTAACCCCTGCAGTGATTCACTTAACAGCTGTGGCAAGAAAGGTCCCCAAGTTCATTGAACAACTGCCTCACTCAACAATTTTGTGCTGAAGTGTTGTCGTAAGTCGAGGACAACCTGTACAAACTAAAACTTACCCACCCATTGCCTTCAAATGTACAAGAGTCCTACAGTATCCACTTCCCACATTGTGAATATAGATATCTGGCATTTTAATCTCAATTTCCTCTCAGGAGCTCAGGGCAGAGCAGATGACTTTCTGAGTCATCACTTTCTGAGCCTCAGCCCGACAAAGGAGACTCTCGAATGAGCTTCACAGCTAAGTGACTAAGTTTGTTTGCTAGGCCTCCTTAGTCTTTGTTGTCACTCATTTCAATCCACAGGTCAGCAACCTTTCTAAATGCCAACGCACCACCTTTCTGGGATGGGGTGATGCCAAAATAAAGATTTAGAAAGGACTGGGATGACAGCCATCTTGTGCATTCTTCTTTGGAATCTCGTCTGTCCTCCTGCAAGCAAAACAGAAATCTTGCCAGGATCAGGTGAAGCACCGGCAATTCTAAACAAGAGTCCATTTGCTCCTAGCGGCAACTGGTGGTGGCTTGCTTAAACCCTGTTACAAAAACTGCATTAATCTTAGAGCGAAGTGATGCCAATGCATAGTAATTTGCCTCTGGAGCCTGACAGATCCCATGTTGCACCCCTGACCTTTCCTTAAGAATTCTTTTCATTAAAAACATAAATGGGAAACTTTCTTGCTATGAACCAATTCACCGGCACCCCGGGCTCTTATTTCTTTATAGGAAAGTTTTCAATTTCTCCCCAAATCCCACTATGATGGCCTAAAGCATGCCCAGTGGCTGCTTCCCCTTCTGATAAATAAGTTTTGTAAGTAAACAATGGTAGCCATTTTGTGACTGCGCCCACGTTCCCCAATGTCAGCTTGGAAAAAAAGCAATCACATGCATATTATTGTGGCATGAAAGCCCTGAGTAATGGCTTAGTAGGCTGCTTGAACTCAGCCAATTGTAATTTATTCAGCTTACATTTCTCTGTGTTTGCATCTGTGTGTATTTGTGAGCCAGGAGGGGGGTAAGCACGGAGCCTTAGCAGCCCAGACTGGCTTAGCAATTCTCACCAAACTGAGAGCTTAGAAACTCATTTTTTTTCCTCTCCCTCTTATTACAAAGTGAAAAACCTCTGGCTAGCTGAAAAAGACATCCATTAAAAATACGTGAGAGCTAGAATAAATCAATGCACACGCATAGACAAACCCAATTAAAATGACATTTTCGTTCAGTGAAGCAAGTGCAAAAAAACCCCGCCGAGATCATTTTGGAAAAACTCTGGTCTCCTAATCATCCCATCTCCCCAAGCGTTCCTCATTTTACCACATTCCAACTGTACCAACTCCAGCCCCGGGGTTGGTTGGCCTCAGCCCCCTCCCTCTGGCCTGCTCCTTCCACCATCAACTGTAGGGTAGGGTGGGTTTTCTGCACCCTGAACCAGTGGAAAAATCTAGAAAAACCAAACTGAGCTCTGCATGCTTTGATCACCCTCTCTCTGAATACCCAGTTTTTCTTTGAGACGGGCTTTCTGCTCTTAAAAGCACACCCAAAGCAATATGAGTATGTGCATTTCTGTGCGAGCCTACGCCTGTGTCTCTGTGTGTCAGTCAAGAGCCAAGCAAACAGCACAAAATGTCAGGCAAGCTTTTCCCACTTTCAAAATCACACACATACGTAATGGCAGAGAAGTTTCTGGGTCCACAAGTGGCAAATGTTTTTTTGTTTTTTCCAAAGGGGTTCGATAGAGACTGGGAAACAGATTTAATACATCTAATTGAGGAACAATTTTATCTGTTTTTTGGGGGGGAAGAATGATTGGCTTTGGAGACTGGGCTCGCCGTACTCAATCAATCAGCAGTTGATAAAGAGATGCTATGAAGAAATAAACCTGGATTAGGGTTAATATTTGGGATGATTGGGGATGGAAGCCATGGTTACTTTTTCTACAAGTTGATTACAATAACAATTTGTCAACAGAGGTTTCTGGAATTTCAATCTTGTCTTTATTACTGTTCACAATTTTTATTGCTTTTGTATTTTTTACATAATGTGTTCATATTATTGGTTATTTCTGTTTTTCTGTTAACCACCTTGTTATTAACATAGCCTATAGATGACAAGGGACGCGGTGGCTCAGTGGGTTAGGAAGCTGAACCTGCAAATCAGAAGGTCGGCAGTTTGGCGGGTCAAATCCCGAGTACCGCATAACAGAGTGAGCGCCTGTTACTCGTCCCAGCTTTTGCCAACCTAGCAGTTCGAAAGCACGTAAAAATGCAAGTAGAAAAATAGGGACCACTACGGTGGGAAGGTAACAGCGTTCCGTGCGCCTTTGGCGTCTAGTCATGCCGGCCACATGACCACGGAGACGTCCTCGGACAAACGCTGGCTCTTCGGCTTTGAAACGGAGATGAGCACCGGCCCCTAGAGTCGGAAACGACTAGCACGCATATGCGGGGGAACCTTTACCTTTTACCTTTTTATAGATGACAGGCTAACCATTTGTAAGTAGATTTAGTAGCTTAACAATTTAAAATTCTTCTGGCTTGTTTCACAAGGGGTGGGAAACCAACATTGATGTATTATACTAATCAGCACTCAACTGGAGAGGATGTTATGTCTAAGCTTCTTTTCTTTTTTTAAGACACTTTTTTGGGGTTAATGTCTTTTGTTCTGGCGTGTTTTATTTCCTTTTAAAAATAGTTTGATGGTTGGTATTTTAATCTCCTTTGAACAAACTAAAATTTTCATAAAAAAGAAAACAAAATCACGCAGACAACCGGAGGACCTGAAGTGTTAGCAAAAGCTCTTATGGCTTTTTTTGCTCTTTCTGCTTCGTTGGCTTTGAACTGCTGTTGCTTCGGGCAGAGCACTTTAGGGAAAAAAAAGTGTGGGTGCACATAAGACACCACAAGGGCACATCCAGCATTTTGTTCCTGGTGGGTTGGGGGGGCTGAGAGACCAGAGGCATGACTGGAAGCAGAAGCAAGAGACTGACTAAAGCCCTTTCCGGCTGTCACTTCCCTGCAATTGGCATTCAAGTTAAACTGAATAGAACAGGATAGAATGGAGTAACAGAGTTGGAAGGGACCTCAGAGGTCTTCTAGTCCAACCCCTTGCCCAGGCAGGAGATGTTATACCATCCCAGACAAACTGTCTATTTTTGAAACCATCCAAGGATGGAGCACCCCCAACTCACGGAGTAAAATCTCTGCAGCCCACTTTTGGACTCCAGAATTCTGGCTTCTCATCCTGTTTCATCTCAAGTGAAAAAGTCAGGCATGCATGAGTCTGCAGAGCATGGTCAAAAAAGTCAAGATGGTGGCTATCATGGTTCAATCGAAGCACAGCCTGATTTTTATTAGTATCGTTCTATTTCTGATTCTGCACAAACACACCCCACTACGCTGCAATTTATTCATGGCTTGCTTATACTCCTAATAAAATATAGCTAACGGCAAGCAACTGCATACCCTTAGCCATTTCATTTCCATTGGCAAATGCCATTGGAAGAGATCAACAACCCAATCAAGGAAATATCAGTTCCCACAAACAATCAAGCAGAAGGAGAAAACCGCATCCCACCAACTCTGACAGGGCAAGTTAGTGTATACAAATAGACAGCGAACCTCACACCCACTGGCAGGTTAATGAAGTGTCTGAAAGCAAACAAACAAGCTCAGAGAGAGTGCCAAGGCCTCCACAGATCTTCCTGTGCTAAGGATGCACTTTGCTGTAACCTAAGAGGACTTTCTCGATGGAAGGGTCCTAAGCCACAGCATTTGTTCCCTGATGGGTAACAGTCTAACCCTTGAAAGCCATCGCTTACGTGGACCTTGACTTGATAACCAACCACTAACTGCCTCTTCATTCCAGCTGTTCTGTACATTCTCTTGTATCGTGGAGATTTTGCATAATTTAGGATCTCTTTGAACTGTTTTAGGGCAGACAGGTTTTTCAGAGTGAATTGCTTGAATTAGTTTGCATCCTCAATTCTGCCTTCACAACTACCTCCAGAGGTTGTGGCTGCTCTAACTCTGGAAGTTTTCAAGAAGAGACCGGACAACCATTTGTCTGAAATGGAATAGGTTTTCCTGCCTGAGTAGGGAGTTGGACTGGAAGACCTCTAAGGTCCTTCTGTTATTCTGTTATTCAGTTTGTTGATAGCTTCAATGAATAGCAAGAGCTTTTAGGTGCTACATTATTGCGCAACTATACATCACAATAAAACCAATATAAAACCAGACACGTCACTAGAAGCCAAAATAACAAGACTACATCTGATTTATTTTGCCAATGTCATGTTGCAAATTCATTGGAGAAGGCAATGACACTAGGAATGGTTACTGGGTCAAGAGGTAGGGGCAAGCAAAAAGCTGGCTGGCTCCATACCATCAAAGCTGATACAAAGATGAACATCCAACAACCAGAGAAAGCTACGCTTGACACAGTAGCATGGAGAGCACATGACTATAAGCTCACCAAGAGTCGGACATGACTAAATGGTTAAAACAAACAAACAACATCACAATAAACACAGCCAGCTGACAATCCTGGTCTCAACTTATCTGAAAAGCCACAATGGCTCTTCTAGCTGAGTGTACAAGAAGGCATCCCGAAACATCTTTGCAAAAAAATCCAATGTGAGAATATAAGCGCTCCTACCAAATCTATATTCCCATCAATCCAAAAAAGGGAATTCTTAAAAAAAAAATATCTGGGTGGTTGGTGATTATTTTTAATGAAAAGGTGATTTAGCAGATGGGATTTAACAAAAATTATGACCTCTTAAACATAATCTCAAGGGACGCAGTGGCTCAGTGGGTTAGGACGCTGAGCTTGTCGATCAAATGGTCGGCAGTTTGGCAGGTCGAATCCCGAGTGCCGCGTAACAGAGTGAGCGCCTCTTACTCGTCCCAGCTTCTGCCAACCTAGCAGTTCGAAAGCATGTAAAAAATGCAAGTAGAAAAATAGGGACCACTCCGGTGGGAAGGTAACAGCGTTCCGTGCGCCTTTGGCATCTAGTCATGCCAGCCACATGACCACGGAGACGTCCTTGGACAAGCGCTGGCTCTTCGGCTTTGAAACGGAGATGAGCACCGGCCTCTAGAGTCAGAAACGACTAGCACGCATGTGCGGGGGAACCTTCACCTTTTAAACATAATCTCACCTATGGAAATGACCAAAGATGAGATAACTAAAGGAATTTAGGACTGACCTTGGAGAAAGAGAAAACTGGAGGAGGTCCTATACGGAGACTGAAGGAAGCATGAAAAAGAAACTCAAAATAACAATCTTTGATGAGGCAGAGAGAAATTTAGACGGCTTTCAAGATTGTGTTACTCTAATCTGCAACAATACACAGTTTTCCTGGAATCACATCTGTTTCTTACCTGCCTACCTTGAAGGGCTGATATTTGGAAATATTTTTATTTTTTGGGGGGGGGGGGGAATAAGAGAGAGTAAGAAAAGATGAACTTACCGTAATGGAGAAATGCAGGATCTATCACCAGAACAACATTGGCAAAAAATCCATGATAGACAAAGAATATTTGGAGGCAGCTCAGACAAACACTTCTCTAATTTGCTGAAGTATAAGAAGGGGGGGGGGGGGAGGTTCAGCAAGATTCTGTGATTATAGCCACTCTCAACCAAAGTAGTTTTAGCCTCCCAGAGAAGTACATTTCTTGGGTCTGGTCTACTCAGTGGAGCTGCTGATACAGAGACTTGTGCCAGAGACTTCTGCCAGTGAGGATGTGGTCAAAAAGATCATGATGACAACTGATAATCAAAGCTCTTCCCCTTTTTCCTGTGTGTGTATTCTTGATAAAATTGCTTCAGTTTCTCTCCTTTCTTACAAGTAGCTGGTTGGCTTTGTTTAAAATGTAGCCAAGGAACCAAAAGATAATTAGTGACAAACTTTGTTGGACTCAAGGCTAGGCAGGGCTGACTTCACCCTTACTTTCCATAATCCTTATCCCATCAAGAGTGAAGGAAAAGCAAGATTATTAGGCCAATCCTAAAAATGGCGACCAATTTCTACAGCTGTTTCCAGGTTGGGGGTCCTCCAGCTGTGCAGGACCACAGCATTCAATGCACAACCAATGTAGGCAAATGCAGAGAAGCCTAATGTGTTGGATGATGGCCACACTAAGCTTTGCACAACAGGCTGAAATCCATGCTCCAAAACGAGGCCAGCACAGAGCTGATTTGGGCAGAGGGATTTGGATGATAAAAGGGGTGAAAAGGCTGCCTGAAATATCTGAAAGATTTACAAAGGCCTTTTCGCTCTGTAACGCCCCCAATATGAAATACAGCCTATATTTTTGATCCAGTGGGGAGGGGAAATTCTTGGGGGAGGGGCATCAAAGTCATGCGTGTGGCTTTTATTACTAACCACTTAATAGAAGTAGTATCCTAGCAGCAAATGAAAAAAGGAAAAAAGTATTTTCAGGCATATAAAGACAGTCCTCATTCTACAGCCATTCATTTAATAACCATTTTAAATTTATGACAGCACTGAAAAAAAAGTTATTTAGGACTGGTCCTTGCACTTACGACCACTGCAGTGTTGGCCAGCAATCATGTGGCCAAATTCGGGCACTTGGCTACAGGATATATTTCTGACAACTGCAACATCCTGGAGTCATGTGATCGCCACTTGAAACCTTCCCAGCTGGCTTCGAACAAGCAAAGTTGGGGAAGGGGGCAAATTCACTTAACAACTGGCTTAAGGACCACAAAAAAAAAGGTTGCAGAATAGGCCACAACTTGTTGAATGAGTGCAATGCTTAGCAAGGGAAGTTCTAGTCCCAACTGTAACAGAATAACAGACTATACCTCGGCTCTTTTATGACTCATGGACTTCAACTCCCAGAATTCCTGAGCCAGCTCCCTTTCCCCTCAGCATGGCTGGCTCTGGAATTCTGGGAGTTGAAGTCCATGAGTCATAAAAGAGCCGAGGTTGCCTACCCCTGGACTATACCATTCTGGGCAAATGGCTGTCCAGTCCCTTCTTGAAAACCAAATTCTGAAGGCAAGCCGTTCCACTGATTAACTGTTTTAACTGCCGGGAAATTTCTCCTTAATTCTAGCTCAGAGGTCCCCAACCTTTTGGGCACCAGGGACCGGTTCTGTGGAGAGAGGTTTTTCTGTGGATCGGAAGGGGCCTGGTTTTGTGTTCTGCCTGTATCCCATGGATGGGGCTTTGCTTGTTTGTGTGACCAGTTGCTGGCATGTCGCAGCCCGGTTCAGGACCACAGACCAGGGGTTGGGGACCCCTGTTCTAGCTTACTTCTCTCCTTGATTAGTTTCCAACCATTGCTTCTTGTCCTGCCTTCAGGTGCTTTGGAAAATAATTTGCCCCACTCTTCTTCATGACAGCCTCTCAAATGTTGGAGCACTGCTATCATGTCTCTCCTATTTCTTCTTCTCACTGCAACTGCAACTTCCAATTCCTGCAGCTGTTCTTCATATGTTTTAGCTTCCAGCCCTATCTCTAACATAGCACCCCCCCTCCCCCTTTTGGGCACCAGGGACCAGCTCCGTGGATATTTTTTTGTGGACCAGAGGGGGGCCCTGGTTTTGTGTGGTGCCTGCATCCCACGGAGGCAGCTTCACCTGTCTGAGCGGCCCGGTCCCTGGCGTGCTGTGGCCCAGTGCAGGTCCACAGGCTGGGGGGGGGGGGGGGGCGGTTGGGGACCTCTGCACTAAGGCCAAAGATAGGTGTGTGTTGGAGCAAACATGTTGATATGAACTCAAAGAGTTCCACTGCTTCCTTTGCAGGCAGCCTCCTCCCCAGCCCCCAAGAGGGCAAACAAATGCAAAGCGTGGATTGTTGGGGAAACAAGAACAAGACAGCCAGGACACTGAATCTGAGTTTTGATTGGGCCAAGCTCAGCAAGGGCACCAAAGAATCGCCTGAAAGAGCATCGCCTGCCTTCTCTTGCACTTGACCTGAGAGGTCTTCCGTCCTCCCTTTTAAAGGAAAGGCGTGGGGGAGGGGGGAGAAGAAGGGGAAGGGCTAAGCCCCACGGCTTCCACCGTCCTGCTCTCAGTCTGCAAGGTTTAGGCCAGGGGAAGGCAACGACAGAGAAGGAGGTGGCTGGATGGAGTCACTGAAGCAGCAGGCGTGAGCTTAAATGGACTCCAGAAGATGGTAGAGGACAGGAAGGCCTGGAGGAACATTGTCCATGGGGTCACGATGGGTCGGACACGACTTCGCAGCTAACAACAACAAGGCAACCTTGGTTCTTTTATGACTCGTGGACTTCAACTCCCAGAATTCCTGAGCCAGCATCGCTCAGCTTGGAAACCGCTCCCTTTCCCCTCAGCATGGCTGGCTCAGGAATTCTGGGAGTTGAAGTTCACGAGTCATAAAGGAGCCAAGGTGGCCTACCCCTGCTTTAGTGCAACTCTGTTCAGAAAAGATCAGAGACCCCACCAGGCACAGGAACCACAAGCCGTCACTAACTGGCACCCACAGCACTAGAAACCTCAACACAGGTATTCCTCGATTAACAACCAACCGTTCATTTAGTGACAGTTCAAAGTTATAACGGCGCTGAAGAAAGGGACTTATGGCAGTTTTGCACTCTACCGTTGCAGCATCCATGGTCACGTGATCAAAATCCAGATGCTTAGCCACTGACTCACATTTATGACAGTTGCAGTGTGTCCCAGGGTCATGTGATCCCCTTTTGTGACCTTCTGACAAGCAAAGTCAATGGAGAAGCCAGGTTCACTTAAAACCACATTACTAACTTGACAAATGCAGTGATTCACTTAACAACTGTGGCAAGAAAGGTCGTAAAATAGGGCAAAATTCACTTAAGCAATGTCTCACTTAGCAACAGAAATTTTTGACTCAGTTCTGGTCGTAACTCAAGGACTACCTGTAGTACCACTATTTTTTACGTTTCATTTTAAGGTGTGTGTTTTTTTTTTAAATAGCCAAGCTGCAAAACCTCAGCTGTGAGGTGAAACCCTGCATGGCTGGGTCACTTTCCGTGGGAACCGCAGCTTTTCCCTCCTGACCCTGAATTAGATCCAGATGGGAAAAATTTCCGGGAGCCCTCTGAAATTGGTTCACTGATACGTTCAACATATATGTGTGTTGTAGAAATGGACAGACTGACACTGAAAATGAAAGAGAAGGAAGATTCAGAATACTTTAGAACAGGGGTGTCAAACTCAATTTCATTGAGGGCCGCATCAGCATTGCGGTTGCCCTCAGGGGGCCGGGTAGGTATGGCCAGGGTGGGCGTGGCCTGTTGGGTGGGCGTGGGTAGAGTTCTTATGGCCTACTGGGTGGGCGTGGCCAGCTCTACATCATTCACATCAAGGGTGCCTATGGGGGCCTGGGCAGGAGTGGGACAGATCTGAGGGTCTCTGACCGAAGGAGGGTCTCTGGGCCAGGGCCAAGGCAGTGGGGGCCGGTCCCTCACTGTTTCCAGGATGGCTTCG
The DNA here is from genome assembly GCA_024449315.1 of Daboia siamensis. Taxonomy (NCBI): domain Eukaryota; kingdom Metazoa; phylum Chordata; class Lepidosauria; order Squamata; family Viperidae; genus Daboia; species Daboia siamensis. Next base: position 307,872 of record JAKJMR010018562.1, on the reverse strand, counting down.
CGGGCTGCATGAAACCACTTCGCGGGCCGGATCTGGCCCCCGGGCCTTGTGTTTGACATGTCTGCTTTAGAACATGCGATACATTTTATCAATGGCTAGGAAAAACGAGATAGAGAGAAAGGAGCGCAACATGTATTAGGAAGCTAAACACTGAAACCCAGACAACACGTTGCTGATAAAATGTTGAGGATTTGTCCCTAGAAAAAAACTAATAAAATATTTTCTAAAACCACATATGTATGTGTTGTGTGTAATAATCTTAGTGTCTAGTGTCTAGTGTCTGAAAAGATTGCAAAGCATCATGCATTTCTGATCGTGATATATATATCACGTGATATATGCACGCTGATCAGAAATGCATGACGCTATGTGATTACAGCAAACTAGAAAAAAAGTCCTACGCATATTTATCTCCCAAGGAGAATTAAAATGGTTTTCAGGAGACCAGGGTGGACATATAAATTACAGCTTAGAACTGGAATGTTTGTTGCTTAGTGAGGCAGTTATTAAGTGAGTCATGCCCAATCTTATGATCTTTTCTGCCATAGTCATTAAGTGAATCGCTGCTGTTGTTAAGTGGAGCATGTGGCCACTGAGTGAATCCAGCTTCCCCCACTGGCTTTGCTCGTCAGAAGCCGACTGGAGAAAAAAAAATCACAAATGGCGATCACATGACCCAGGACACTGCAACCATGTGACTGCACAGACACCGTGACAGTCATAAGTGCGAGGACTGATCATAAGTCACTTTGTTCAGCATCACTGTAACTCTGAATTGTCTCTCAATGACTGGCTGTAAGTTGAGAACCACCTGTGGCTGTTTCTCTTTCCCTTGGAAGCCGTTATAAGTTACTAAATCAAAGATGAGCATATTGAAAAGGAAGCAATAGCTCCCAAGTGGGAAGAAGATATTTTGAGGCATTGTTTGAAAATCTTAAACCCATCACAGCGTTGACTCCAAATGTTTATAGAACACTAACTCAGTCTGTACAAGGGAATTCCCGTGTCAAGAGGGGGGGAAAATACAGTAAAATGAAATGCGTTTCGTATATAAAAAAATAATGCTGCCTGACTAATTTATGGCCTATGCAAGAAGCAACTGGTGGTCCTAAGATTATTTTGAGTGATTTTACAGGAAGGTATCTTCCCGTAACATGGAGCAATTCACTTCGAAGCCCAGGTCTTCTGGTCCCATTTTGATCAGTTTTGAAACGTTGGCACAGTTCCAAATCTTTTGTTTGCACGATGGCAATTTCCCTTTAAAAGAAGGAGAAGAACCTAAAATACTTTGGCTTCTCTAGCTTCCAGGTTTGACTCCAGTCAGCTAGGCTACAATTCCCATTAGCTCCAAAGAGTTCAAAAACGCCAATGAGACAATCCATTTTAACGCACTACAAGGCAAAACACGCCAGGATGCAACCTTGAAGATAAAAACCCAACTATTTACTGCAATATCCTCTGAACTCCATTTTAAAAAAAATATCTTGGAACAATCACATTCATAATTTTGTTATATTTTCTATAAATGTATATCACCCATTTTATATCAGTGCCGCTATGCTTTGGGCGGATGTGTTTAGTATAACAATAGCAGCTACAAGCTTTATTCCCCCCCCCCCTGTAGCTTGAATTGTATGCTGATTCCGGTCATTCTATAACACCGCATGTCTCTCGGAGTATTTTCTTTCAAGTCAAGGTAGCATATGATTTCATAACCCCATTAATTCTAAGACAACATCCAGGCCCAGATGCAGAGTTTGCTCTCACCTATGATCAGGTTAGCCTGAACTGGCTTTGCTCAAACAAGCAAATTATTCTGATGTTTTCACAAGAAGTTGTGTACAAAGGCAACTACTCCGATCCTGATGCTGTTTCTGACACATCTCAACTGGCCAACAGGTTCTAATTCAGTCCTTGGACTAAAATCACAAGAAACCAGAGCAATTTAAGTCTCAGGGCCAACAGGGTTGGCTTCTCATTCATAATTCACTAATAAAGGAGAGTGTTTGTAGCTCAGGTTTGACACGAGGAGTCCTTGACACGCTCTGAACTTGGTTGTTTTCTTCCAGACATTTCATTACCCAAACTGGGTAACGTCATCAGTGTTAATCAACCAGCACACATGATGTTAGCTAGTTTGGATAATGAAACATCTGCAAGAAAACAACCAGACTCAAGGACTCCTCGTAATTCCCTGCGTGGGCTAGAGGCTGAACCAGTTTCTACAATCTAGAGAACAATTAAAAGAGGTTTTCTGTTATCTATTTTTAAGCCAGGTTCTCCGTCCACATTACAGCCGGCTTCGGCTAACAAGTCAGAGAGAAAAGGAAGCAGACAGTTCTAAGTAGAAATTCTATTTCCAAGAGGGCCCATTTCAAAACCATCAAGGTTTAAAACCATTAGGCATAGTTTGGGGCCCTGTGAAAAGCCAAGAGGGAATCCTGGACACAGCCAGACCCAACCTGTCATCTTCTCTAGATGGCCATAACCACCCACGACCACCACCCCAAGTCAACGCCACCTCACAGGATGATAGGAATTGTGATCCAAGAAATTTAGCAGGTTGGAGGCGAAGAGTCAGAGTGGGACTTATTCTTTCTTGACGTTCCCTTCCTGGTCAATCACACTGGATCTCCCCCACCCTTTGAACTGAGCCCGTTGTAGCCCAAGCAATGTGGGGCGACCCGCGCGTACCCCCGGCAGAGCCTTTCCTGAAGTCCCCCAGCGGTGGGGAAAGGATGAACCTCTGGAATCGTAGAGCAACCGCCTTGGGTCGGTCTTGGGTCGGTTTCGGCAGCAGCCCAGCCCGGCGGGAGCAAGGCGGCTTTTCCTCGAGGCTGCCTCGCAGATTTCGTCCTGCCGTCCCCCTTGGCTCGCCTGGCCCGGGAGAGACTCGGGAGGTCCTTTCAGGGCCAGGAGACGGTCGGCTTCAGCCCGGCGCGGCGGCCGGCCGGCCTGCGGGGCGCCCTTCCGTCCGGCCAGAGCGCGATCCGCTGGGCGCCAACCGGGCAGGAAATCGCGCCGGCCGCTGCCCGTCGGAAGGAGCCGGGAAGGGGCTGCACGACCGGAGTCCCCGACCCGGCTCTCCTCCGCGCGGGGCGGCGGGGAGAAGGAGAGCGCGGGGCTCGCCTGCCGTCCCGGGGCGGCGGCGGGGCGGGAGGGTCCAGCCCGACGGGGCGGCGGCGCCTCACCTGTGCGGAACTCCAGCGCGGGGTCCTTCTCGGTGCCGCCGACCTCCTTCTGGAGCAGGACGTAGAGCATCCCGAAGGAGTTGTGGATGCCGAAGATGGAGCCGTGGCACCAGGTGGCGGCCAGCACCACCACCCAGCCGAAGCCGCCGTCGGGGGGCGTGAAGTCGGGCGCCGCCGCGGGCCCCGGCCGCCTCCCGCGGGCCCCCGACGTGGCCCGGCCGCCTCCGCCGCACTCCTCGTCCTCGTCCTCCTCCTCCGCCGGCTCCTCCGCCTCCAGGGCGCCCTTCTCCTCCGACAGCGCCTGCTCCTGCCGCCGCAGCGCCATCGCGCGCGCCCCCGACCGGCTCAGATGCGCGGGCGGCCGGGCCGAGCCGAGCCGAGCCGGGTCTGGGCCGCTGGTGGCGCTGCCGCTGGGCTGCTCCGCCGCTGCCGCCGCTGGCTGAGCCGAGCTGCGCTGCGCTGCGGCGGCCGAGCCGGTCCCCACGCCTCCTGGCTGCCCGGCCGCGCTCCGCCCCCGGCCGCCCTCC
>JAKJMR010018562.1:277080-292427 GCA_024449315.1 Daboia siamensis | reverse complement strand
GCACAAAAGGGGATCACGTGACCCCGGGGCGCTGCAACTGTGGTAAGTACAAGCCAGTTTCCAAGCGTCTGAATTTAAATCACATGACCTTGGGGATGCTGCAACAGTCGTAAGTATAAAAAAAATGGTCCTAAGTCCCTTTTTTCAGTGCTGTTGTAACTTCGAATGGCCACTAAGTGAACGGTTGCAAGTCGAGGACTACCTACTACAGGCTCTCTTTTGGCACACTATCACATATAAGTTGGATAGTTTGTTCTTCAGCCCCGCAGTCACAATTCGAGGGTGGTATTTTACCCCACTTACGGAGGGCGTCTGTGCCTCTACCTGGGCGCGTGCAAATTCGGTTCAGTGTTGTCCCTATTGCGTGGGGCTGGTCAAATCCAGGTGCAAGGCAAACTTCAACAATCGGGGGGGGGGGAAGCATGAGAGATGGTCACCCACAATGCCTGTCCATTCGGATGGCAACAAACTTTCACGGATATCCCTTTGGTGTGTTGAACCCAGGGGGCAGAGTTCCTCGTGGCTCTTCTCCCAGTCAGGGCACCGACTGCTGTGCCCGCGAATGTGGCAGAAATATTGCAATTGGTCCTCTCCACACTGTTTTCCGTTCACACATTTTCCCCCACACACACACTGCTTGCTTGGGGGGCAGGGGAGGGAGGGGCTGTCCCATCTTCTGTGTGCTTCTGAGTACATTGTGGCGGTGTTAGTTTCACTGCTGGGCGTCGGAGGAGAAGATGCCGGCTATTTATACAGGCAGGGAAAATCAGCCTTGGCAGCTTCTCATCAATCCTGTGAAACCGAGTAAAGCCGATTGACTGAGCAGGTCTGCCCCAATGGGCTGCTTCAGCCACGCTTGGCACTGGCGGGTAGTGCCTCTGATGAATCACTGCCTGCCAATCGTTATAGTTCCCGGTGGGCAACACACAAAGTTGTCTCCTGCAGAGATATGGGGCCTTTCTCCTTCTCCTCTTTCTCTTTCTCATCCTTCTCCCTCCTTTCCTCCTCCTTTCCACTCCTCCTTCTTTCTCTCCCCTTCTCCTTCTCCCACTCCTCCTCCTCTTTTTCCTTCTTCTTGTCGTTCTCCCCCTCCCTCTCCCCTCCTCCTCCTTCTCCTTCTCCCCCTTCTTCCTCCCTCCCTCTCCTTCTCCTCCCCTCCTCCCCCTCCTTCTGCTTCTCCCTCCCCCTCCTCCTCCTCCTCTTGCCCAAACAGCATCAGGGAAGCTGGGTAATGAGGCAAGATGCACGAGATTGATGGTCTTGGAGGTGCTTGGGCTTCTCAGAAGTCCTGGGAATGAATAGGAAGTCTGACTAAGACTTGAGGCAATTGGAGCTGGTTGGAATTGATTGGCCAGCTCTGGGATCAAAGCTTCCTCCCGGAGAGGTTGGATGGAGGTTACTGGATAGGGCCCAGTATTCAAGCCTATCGAGGTCCTTCTGAATCTTGAGTCTATCCTCGGAAGAGGTTAGCAATTCCCCCCAACTGGATTTGGTCTGCAAATTTCATGAGTTCTCCTTCTAGACCAGGAGTAGGCAACCTTGGCTCTTTTATGGCTCGTGGACTTCAACTCCCAGAATTCCTGAGCCAGCACGGCTCAGCTTGGAAACCTCTCCCTTTTCCCTCAGCATGGCTGGCTCAGGAATTCTGGGAGTTGAAGTCCACGAGCCATCAAAGAGCCAAGGTGGCCTACGCCTGGTCTAGACCATTGAGGAAGATGTTGAAGAGCACCTTGAGTGCCCCACTTCATGCTTCCCTCCACATGAACATAGTTCCACTGAGGGGCATGGATATAAGGTACGTCCATCCCATTGACCTCTAGAGACATTTGAGTCCAACTCCTGTTTCCCAGCCAACAAGGCCCTTGGGGAAAGCTGAATTACACCTGTTGCTGACTCTCGTGGTCATTACGCTTTGGAGAACTGATCTCAGAGTCAGAAGGTGAAGGACGGTGCAAAGCCTTGAGGGGGACAGGCTGTTCCATCAGGCAGGTGAGCTGGTTGAGAAATACCCACGTTCGATTCTCTTTGTAGGAACAGAGACGTGTGTTTTCATCTAAGCAGAAGCAGCCAGGCCCCGTGTCGCTATTTTTAACCTGCGGGGAAAATATGCATGTGGGTTGTGGGATGACAAGTGTGTGATTCCTTGAATTTGCGGAGCTAAATGAGCGAGCTTGCACGCACGCGCACTCACACACACACACACACGTGCACACAAAACACACACACACGTGCCTTGCAGTGCAATTCTCCAGCACAGCACATTTCTCTTCTCTCTGCTACAGCCAGCATGTTTTTTTTTCTCTGGTGGGTGAACTCAATTCCTTACATATTTGACATTTTAATTGCAGTGGAAATGCAGAACTAGAGAAGATGGGCAAATGTTTTTTGCAGTCAACAAACGTTGCTTGTGTGCAGCAGCTCACAGTTCAGAGAGAGAGAGATCTGCCATTTGCTCCAAATTTAGTGCCAGGAACATTTTTTCGATCCCCAGAAACCCTGTGGGGGTCCCTTCTTTTGGAGACCCTCCAGAGACGGGAAGGAAAGAGAGAGGAAAGAAAGAAAGAAAGAAAGAAAGAAAGAAAGAAAGAAAGAAAGAAAGAAAGAAAGAAAGAAAGAAAGGAAGGAAGGAAGGAAGGAAGGAAGGAAGGAAGGAAGGAAGGAAGAGAAAGAAAGAAAGGAAAGAAAGAAAGAAAGAAAGAAAGAAAGAAAGAAAGAAAGAAAGAAAGAAAGAAAGAAAGAAAGAAAGAAAGAAAGAAAGAAAGAAAGAAAGAGGCAGAGTCCATACTAGTATATACTACACTTCTATACAGGAGATGAGAAGGAAGATGGAGAGTGAAAAGAACTTGGGATGAAGGGAGAAAATGGGGGAGGGGGAGGAAAACTGTGGTGGGGGAGAAGCAGAGGATGACTGGCAACATCACGATTTATTCCAAGGATGTTGAAATACGTCTTTTTTTTTTTTCCCTATCAGTGGCACTATATCTATACTATCTGCCTCTCTGTATTTCTCTCTCTACATCTGTCTGTCTACCTTTCTGTCTGTCTGTCTATCTTTCTAATACATCTCTAACATAGGATGTTAGCAAACAAAATGAGCAGGAAAAAAAGGAAAAGGGAAAGAGAACGGAAAAAAGTGGAAGAGATGTATAACGAAGCCCAATGCTCCATTCCTAAAGTGCAGAGTAAACCTGGGCCATACATTGATCTGACTTCCCACAGTTAACAGTCAAAACTCACTTCCGAAATTGATAACTGCAGACAGCAGGTTTAATCTTGCCCCAGAGGCCAAGAAACCCAGAAGAGGTTTATTCTCCTGGGGGGGTGGAGGGGGGGGCTTTAATGCCCTCCCCAGGACGAGGTTAGAAAGAGGGTCCAGAAAAGCTCCTTGGCCAGTTGAGGGGGCCTTTGTGGGGCAGGTGCGACAGAAACGCAGCCCGTATTTGGTTTACCTACCAGTTTGACAGATCATTTACGGCTGATCTCCTCTCTAAATTCCCAGGGATTGGGACTTTTCCCAGACAGTTCTGCATCCACAAATGTTTTATTATAAAGGGTGCAAACTCTGCTTTGCTTTGAGCTGCAACAGCTAATGGTTATTATTATTTTATTTTTATTATTATTATTTATTGAACTTATATGCCGCCCTTCTCCCATGGGACTCAGGGCGGTTCACAAGGTAATTAAAATAACACTACAAATACAAAAAGTTAATAACAATTAAAATAATTAAATTATCCTTGAGTAAAATATAAAACGCCTATACCTCCAATTAAAACCCAATTACAACAAGTTAAGAGAAGGGACGCGGTGGCTCAGTGGGTTAAGACGCTGAGCTTGTCGATCAGAACGTCAGCAGTTTGGCAGGTTGAATCCCGAGTGCCGCGTAGCAGAGTGAGCGCCTGTTACTCGTCCCAGCTTCTGCCAACCTAGCAGTTCAAAAGCACGTAAAAATGCAAGTAGAAAAATAGGGACCGCTATGGTGGGAAGGTAACAGCGTTCCGTGCGCCTTTGGCATCCAGTCATGCCGGCCACATGACCACGGAGACGTCCTCGGACAAGCACTGGCTCTTCAGATTTGAAACGGAGATGAGCACCGGCCCCTAGAGTCGGAAACGATTAGCACGCATGTGCGGGGGAACCTTTACCTTTACCTTACAACAAGTTAAAATTAAAAATTCCCAGTCCTGGCCGGAAAGCTCGAAAAGCCAGGTCTTCAGGTCCCGGCGGAATGAACGAAGGTCAGGGGCAGTCCTGAGCTCTACAGGTAACTGGTTCCAAAAGGCAGGCGCGCCCACAGAGAAGGGCCTCCCCCTGGGTGTTACCCGCCGGCAGTCTTTTGCTGGCGGCACCCTGAGAAAGCCCTCCCTGTTAGGTCTGCTCCTCCTCCTCCTTGTCTGAAAGAAATGGTCAAATTAGTCAAGAGAGTGGCCATGATGGTGGCCCCGGGCTCTCCTTCAATCAGGTGGCCTTTCGGCCGTTTCTCCTGCCACCTTGGCTTTTTTGACCATACCCAACAGACAACCCTACATCGATGTTTCCTAACTTATTCCAGAGGCCAGCTCTAGGTGTCTCTAGGCGCTGTGTCCAGGGAAACCGGAGTTGTTCCGGGCAGATAATATCTGGGAGAGCCTCACTCTGTATACAGGTGGTCCTCGACTTACGACCTCAGTTGAATCCAAAATTTCTATTGCTAAGAGACAGTTTTGCTCCATCGTATGAACTTTTTGCCGCAGTTGTTAAGCGAATCACTGCATTTGTGAAATCAGTAACGTGGTCGTTAAGTGAATCTGGCTTCCCATTGTCTTTGCTTGTCAGAAGGTCGCAAAAGGGGATCACGTGACCTTGGGACACAGCAAAGTGTCATAAATACGAGTCAGCTGCCAAGCATCTGAATTTTGATCACGTGATCATGGGGATGCTGCAATGGTCATAAGCGTGGAAAATGGTCATAAGTCACTTTTTTTCAATGATGTTGTAACTTTGAACGGTCACTAAATGAACTGTTGTAAATTGAGGAACACTTGTAGTCAGTTCCACTTAAGCTTCCCAAATTTCTGATGAGCATCAACAGAAAGGGGCTAAATCCACCAGCAGCTCCCCTTGTCTGTGTCTAATTTTTTTTTTTAGTGAGATTTATATGGCTGAGGAAAAAAACCCCAAATAATCTATTTTTTTTTCCCTCTGGCAATGGAAATATTTTTTCAGAAAGGGAATTTGGCAGAAGAATATTTTTGCCTAGCTTCTTATGCACAGTTGCTGCTAAGAAAATTTCTGCATTCATAATACAACTTATACCTTCATAGGGATGAACTAAAAGGACAAAGAATCTGTGCTCAGTAACATGGTTCTGCCTTAACTGAGAATTTTAACATTTTTATTGGAATGGCACTGCATATATCCTATTTTACTGAATACCTCGTGACAAGTTATTTTTTCTTTTTCCTTTTGCCACAAGCAGAATCACTGAAGACAGAAGAGGGAGCTCCATTTACATGTTAAAAGGGACATGGAAATAAATCTAGGAGGAGAAATTTCCTGACAGTGGGAACAATTAACCAGTGGAATGCCTTGCCTTCAGAAGTCGTAGGTGCTCCATCACTGGGGGTTTTCAAGAAAAGACTGGATTCATGGTGATCAAACTGGGTTTATAAGTGGTAGACAAATGAAAAATAATGTGAGACATATAGTTGACTTGTTGGAATTTTTGGAAAGGAATAACCAGATCCCTGCAGCATTGATCTTTTTGGATGCTGAAAAAGCTTTTGATCAATTGGATTGGAAATTTTTGTTGAAAGTATTAGATAAAATGAACTTTGGGGATGAATTTTTACAACCAATTAGGGCAATATACCAGAAGCAAACAGCTCGAATAATTGTTAATAATAGTTTGACTGAAATATGCAATATTGAAAAGGGTACGAGGCAGGGTTGCCCGTTATCACCTTTATTATTTGTTTTAACATTGGAGATATTATTGATTAAAATACGGAATTCGGAAATAGTTAAGGGAGTTCAAATAAGAGATCAGGACTATAAATTGAGGGCTTTTGCGGATGATCTGGTTATTACTTTGACACATCCAGAAAATTCTGTTATGGAATTGATGGAGTTAATATTTCAATATGGGAAAGTTTCTGGATTTAAGATTAACATACAAAAAACTAAAATTTTATCTAAAAATATGACAGTATCACAAAAGGTTTCTATAGAAAGCTTAACTGGATTTGAAATTGTTGAAAGAGTTAAATATTTGGGGGTATATTTAGCACCCTCAAATGTTAAATTATATAAAAATAATTATGAAAAGTTATGGAATAAAGTGCAAAAAGAATTGGATAGTTGGAAAAAATTACAACTATCATTATTGGGAAGAATTGCAGCAGTAAAAATGAATGTTCTGCCAAAATTTTTATTTTTGTTTCAAATGATACCCATTCTCAAAAAGGATTCAAATTTGGAGGAGTGGCAGAAGGGTATCAATAAATTTGTTTGGGCAGGGAAAAGGCCACGGGTCAAATTTAAAATTATGCAGGATACACGTGAAAGAGGTGGTCTAAGAATGCCCAATTTTAAATTATATTATGAAGCTGCTGCATTATCAGCTATAAGTGATTGGATTAATTTGACACAGGCGAGACTCTTAAATCTTGAAGGGCATGACTTGTTATTTGGTTGGCACGCATATTTACTATATGACAAAAAGGTAGATAATGTTTTTAAAATGCATATTTTGAGGTATGCCTTGTTGAGAGTTTGGAAAAAGCACAGACAAAAATTAAATTATAAGATACCGTTATGGGCAATACCCAAACACGCAATAGAGAATATAAATGTTGGATTTAAACATGATGTGATTACATATAAGGAAATTTTGACTTTGGAGAGGAATGTATGGTGTTTGAAGTCATACAATCTTTTACGAGAAAAAAAGATTGTACAAACTTGGTTTCAATATGGACAATTACAAGCCAGGTGGAAAGAAGATCAGAAGATTGGTTTTTTGAGGGATGATGAAAATCTGGTAAAACAAATTAGAAATCAGGGACCAGCGCATATTAAACGGATATATCTTGCATTGATAGAGATTGACTCAGAAACAGAAATTGTTAAGGACTGTATGATAAAATGGGCACAGAACGTTCAGGAAGTCATTACAATGGACACTTGGGAAAAGATCTGGGTGAGAAATGTGAAATTTACGCAAGCTCAAAATTTAAGAGAGAACTTTTATAAAATGTTTTACAGATGGCATTTAGATCCTAGAAAGTTAGCAAGTATGTATCCAAACTATCAGCCTAAATGTTGGAGATGTGGTGGCGAAGACGCAACGTATTTTCATATATGGTGGACTTGCAAAAAGATCAAACCATTTTGGATTAAAATCTGGTGGAATATGCAGAAGATATTCAAGAAAAGAATAAAGTTTTGTCCGCAATTGTTTTTACTGGGTATTATTACTGATACTACTGTGTTGGACATTAATTTGATGTTGAACTTAATTACGGCAGCGAGACTTCTAATAGGGCAATATTGGAAGAAGCAAGAACTGCCGACTTTAGAGGAATGGACTTTAAAAGTTTCCAACCTGGCGGAGATGGCAAAGATTTCAGCATATTTGAAAGACCATTCTCAACAACGATATATTGTGGAGTGGAAGAAATGGATTGATTACATCCAGAATAAATATGGGACTAAAAAGTTTTATTTAGCATTTGAATAAGTATATTGCTTGTAGTTAATTTATAAGAGCTAAAGCGCGAGAGAATTAATAAGTTATTATTGTTAGCATATGGGCGTTTATGATTGGTTATCTTAATTTTTATACCTTGTATCTAGCTCTGGGAAGTCCGGGGGGGGAGGGGGGAGAGGGAGGGTAAGAGGGTGGGAGAGGGCGGGGGAGGGGTGGGGAATGGGATGTTATAATTAAAATGTATTGAAAAACTTTTTAATAAAAAAAAAAAAAAAAAAAAAGAAAAGACTGGACAATCATTTATCTGAAATGGAATAGGGTCTCCTGCTTGAGCAAGGGGTTGGACTAGAAGACCTCCAAGGTCCCTTCTAACTGTTACTCTGTTAAACATTAACCAGGTGGATACAGGTATCTCTGGGCATAGGCTTTCTGTTACTAGCAACACTGAGTAGGGTGGATTCACACACTTTGAAAAGTTCTGATGCAAAGGCCCTCCTTCTCTGTGTCCTTATTGTTGCAACAAAGGACATTTTGCTATTTCTATTCTGGATTTAAGGATAACGAAATGGGTGTAGATTCTCCAGCAGAAGGCCATGCCTGGTTGACTTTGCCTAAATAAGAAAGATTTGGTTACTAGTTGGAGGCTGGGGGAGAGATGCAAAGACAAGTCGAGTGTTGTCAGCTGGACTGAAAAAATATGAAGAACATCCAGAAAGAACACAACACGTCGCTGCCAAGGAAACAGCGTTTTGTGCCGATGCAGTGACCAAGGCTTGAACTCAGCTCAAAAGGAGACGTAACTTCTTTAGCAAGAGGTTCCGTTTCTGACAGAATGCCTGTGCAATTCTGCTCGTTTTTATTAGACAAGCCTTTTTTGTAATGGGATTTTCCAACTTTTAAATAACACACCATGAGTCTTCAATGCTGCTAGCCACCCAGAGCAGCTGAAAAAGTAAAATGCACGAAAAACAACACTAAAATCTAATTGCTTTATTCTGCGTTGCTTGCAATTCTGAATTCCAATTTGTACCTAGGCAAGCAGTGGGCACTAACAACCCACGGACTGTCAATCTTTTTCTTTCTAGGAGTCTAGGAGATGTCATCAAGGAAAGGCCACTGCATTGTCCACCCTTGAGGCTCAGTGAGGTCTGGTCATCTGGAACCTTGGCTCAACAGCAGCAACTGCGAGAGGGATCTGGGAGTCCTAGTGGACAATCACTTAAATGTGAGCCAGCACATGCGAGCCAACGGCCAAATTAGCCAAGACCGTCCTAGGCTGTATTAACAGAGGGATAGAATCAAGATCATAAGAAGTGTTAATACCGCTTTGCAATGCCTTGGTAAGGCCACACTTGGAATACTGCATCCAGATTTGGTCACCACAAAATAAAAAAAGAAGTTGCAGAGAGTTGCAAAGAAGAGTGACAAAGATGTTTGGGGGGCTGAAGGCGAAAACATATGAAGAACATTGGCAGGAATTGGATATGTCTAGTCTAGTGAAAAGAAGGACCAGGGCGTCCATGGAGATTCTCAGTCATCCAGGTCATGATTGTCCCAAAAGGTGCTTCTTCCGAAAGTCCAGCTGTCTCCTGAAAAAACACCTTTGGAAAGGACCAGGGGTGACAGGATAGCAATCTTGCAATATTTGAGGGGCTGCCACAAAGAGGGGGTCATGTTATTCTCCAAAGCACCTGAAGGCAGGACAAGAAGCAATGGATGGAAACTAATTGAGGAGAGAAGCAAGCTGGAACCCAGGAGAAACTACCAAACAGTGAGGACAGTTAACTGGTGGAACAGTCTTGCCATCAGAAGTTGTGGGTGCTCCATCCATGGAGGCTTTTAAGAAGGGACAAGATAACCATTTGTCAAAAATGGTATAGGATCTCCTGTTTGAGCAGGGGAGGTTGTAAAAGAAGTCCTCCACGGTCCCTTCCAGCTTTATTCTGATTAAATTACATTAAAAGTATCCACCCTTGGGGCGCAGTGCCTTTTGATCTTCTGGAAACCTAGGAGACAACTGTCAAGTATATTTGCGTGCAAAGCGCCTTGTCACTCAATGCTCCTCCATGGCCCCAGCCAGCCTCCCCATCACAAAGCTGGCATTTTGCTAGGAAGCGATAAACAAGCACATACAACTTCCTGGGTTCACTGTCATCCCCTTAGAACAGAGGCTCTTTTCATTCTCCCCCTTCCTCCCTTCCCAAAAACGGCCTTCTTGTCCAGGGCCTGATTCAGTGTCCAGGGCACAATACGACTTTGGCCGGCCGAGAGTGCCCAGACCTTCTGCTAATGAGACACACTGTTAAGCCTCTCTTTCCTTCTGGCAGATTTATTTATCCCTTGTAGAGCAAATCATAGTTATGCTCTGTGCACACGGCTGCCTTTTCGTGTGCACAGGACGAGCTTTTTGCAAAATGAAATTCCTGCTTAGGACAAACAAAAAAGGCCCATAACTGCCAGGTGTCAATTTTAGCATTAAGGACGAGTTTGCAGGAGGCCACAGGAACGGTGGGTCTGGTTTTGTGGCATTTTTTACAGACCCCTCACATCCTGGGCATGAAATGTTTGAACTTCTCCCCTCCGGACACCGCTGTAGGCCATTGCACGCCAAAACAACTAGACACAAAGACAGTCTTTCCTCTGTGCCATCACTCTACTCAAATCCCTAACTCCCACAGCTCTGTCTTAGAGCTAAAAATATTTACCCATGTAGTAGGGCTGAATTGTATCATCCTGCTCATCTTCAGCTCTTTTCGTCTTTTCTACTACCTTCTCCTATTGGTATCTATGATTTATCACTTATTGTTGTATCTTATGATTAATGATTGTACTGTAACTATGATCTATGACATCACTTTGTTGTTTGTTTGTACACTGAGAGCTTATGCACGGGAGACAAATTCCTTATGTGTCTAATCACACTTGGCCAATAAAGAATTTCTGTTTCTATTATTTCTATTCCATTCCCAGGACCAGGTCCTGCCCTGCCCTGCCTGCCCTATCCTATCCTATCCTATCCTATCCTATCCTATCCTATCCTATCCTATCCTATCCTATCCTATCCTTTTGCTTTTTTGCTGAACTGCCTTTCTTTGCGTGCACACAAGTTTCAACCACTTGGTTTCCTTCATGCCCACAAACCTTTGGTTTTCCCCAGATAAGTCGGCCTCTTTTCATAGCGCAAGACAAAAGTGAAATCAGAAATTAAATCTGTGATGTTACAGCATTGAAGTCTCTTGTGGCATGGAGAAGCCGTAAGTGCTTGAAGAGAGAGAGAGAAAGAAAGAGAGGGAGGGAGGGAGAGAGGGTGAGAGAGAGAGAGAGAGAGAGAGAAAATTAAGTTTTGTGGGAAAAATTTGGATTGCAAAACATTCCAGTCTGGAGAAGAAGGGCCCAATGACAGCTGAGGCATTCCATTCATGCCATTCTGGTGGCAGTTTTCTAGATCTAAACTTACCAGAAAAGGACTCCTAACATCTCACAAAATAAACTTCTTGAAGTTACTCTCAAAACATGGCCGGACCAGCACCCTCCAAAGGGCCCAGATCAACCTGGTGCATAGGAAGAGCGGATCATTCTGGAGTTCCATCTTTCTGTCTCTGAAACAAAACATTTCCCAACATTTTCCATCAGGCTGGAGGCTGCACCAAGCATTTCCCCAGAGAAAGGCAGCGACTGTGTTGACAGGGCGCTACACAACCCCTGTGTGGATTCCCTTTTAGGCGCCACTAATTTATTTGGTGTCGCCACTCACTCTTTCAAGCAGCTTCAGGTGGTGGAAATTGAGCACAAAACCAAACAGGCTGCTTCAGAGGGACAACAAAGGGACACCACCAAGATCACAAGAATAATAATACACACCACCCATGAGGGCACACTTGGCCTACTAAGTCCAGTTCTGGTTACCATGACACAAGAAAGATGCTGAGGTCCTGAAGGTGAAGGTTCCACCACACACGCATGCTAGTTGTTTCCTACTCTAGGGGCCGGTGCTCATCTCCGTTTCAAAGCCAAAGAGCCAGCGCTTGTCCAAGGACGTCTCCACGGTCATGTGGCCGGCATGACTAGATGCCAAATAGTGGTCCCTATTTTTCTACTTGCATTTTTACGTGCTTTCGAACTGCTAGGATGGCAGAAGCTGGGACGAGTAACAGGCGCTCACTCTGCTACGCGGCACTCGGGATTCGACCCGCCAAACTGCCGACCTTCTGATGGACAAGCTCAGCGTCCTAACCCACTGAGCCACCGTGTCCCTGCTGAGGTCCTAGAAGAGTGCAAAGAAGAGCAACAAAGAGGATCAGGGTCCGGAGGCTAAATTGTATAATGAACAGTTGAAAGAAGTAGGTATATCCATCCTGTCAGAGAGAAAGCTTGGGGAAGGCTTGGTACCCATCTGCCTATACTTGAGGGATTGTCACAAGGAAGAGGAGATTGACTTATTTTTCCAAAGCACCAGAAGGCAGGACAAGAAGAGATGGATGGATGGAAGTTTGTTAAAGAGAGATCCACCCTAGAAGCATGGAGAAATATTCTGGCAATGGGAATCGCTAATCAATCGATCATTTTGCCACCCCTGGAGTTGTGGGTGCTTCATCGTTAGAGGTTTCCAAGAATGGACTGGACTGCCATTTCAGCAGGATCTCCTGGCTTGAACAGTGGGTTGGACTAGAAGACCTCCGAGTTCCCTCCAGCCCTAGGTTTCTTCCTTTTTTCTTGGGAAATAGATATTCTCCAAAAATGATCCTGGAGTTTTGGGGTGGGTCTCTAGAAGGGGCGTCAGACATTGAGGTTGGGTGTCCCAGATATTCCGCTTTCTGAACTGAGTGTCTCCGATGTACTCCAGTTCTGATTAAATAGGACAAATAAATGCCTTTCGTTTTTTTCTTTAAAAATTCTAAGACTCATTTTTATTATCCTGTTTATGACAAAAAAGAGAACGTAGTTCATCTAAAAGAGCTGCACACAACCAAGAGATTGTGATTCTAATGTAGCAGGAAGCCTGAGGGGCTGGGCCTGGGGTTTTAAAAAGTCAGAGACCCATTAGAGGGTGTCAAAGAGATACAAGAATCCACATTTTTACTGCTAGCTATAATATCTTTTGTGTGTGTGTGTCTGTGTGTAGCCCAGATATGCCATTCCTCTTCTAATTCAGTGTCACCCTTAGGGCAACGTGCAGCATGCGAGATGGGCAGCATACACGTTCAATAAATAAATAAAAATACAAGGAGTCCCTGGGAAGCCAAAGCTGGAAATATGGTTTTTTTCCCCCCATAATTGCCTTTTTTCTTTCTTTTCTTTTTTAAAAGGACCTTTCTATTGGATTACTGAAGAATTGTGGGAATTGGAATATGGCCCATTCTTATAAAACAAACACACGGAATTAGATTCTCATCCAAATCTACCTAATCTCAGTACAGGAAGTCCTCGACTTACAACAGGTCATTTAGTGACCGTTCAAAGTGACAACGGCCCTGATTTTCACACTTCGGCCATTGCAGTATCCCCTTGGTCAATTGCTGATGTTTGACTGCACTGTACAGGTTGGCATGGGATAATTTGAAGGCAGGTGCACCTCCGAATTATCTCCCTGAATTTTTAAGAAGTTCAACAGTTCACTTAGTGACCGTTCAAAGTTACAACGGCCCTGAAGAAAATGACTTATGGCCATTTTTTCACACTTAACGACCGTTGCAGCCTACCCATGGTCACGTGATCAGAATTCGGATGCTTGGCAACTGACTCATATTTATGACGGTCGCAGCATCCTGGTGGGTTCATGGGATCTCCTTTTGCGCCCTTCTGACAAGCAAAGTCAATGGAGGAAGCCGGATTCACTTAACAACCGTGTTACTAACTTAACAGCTGCTGTGACTCACTTAACAACTGTGGCAAGAAAGGTCGTAAAATGGGGCTAAGCAAGACACTTGTGAGTTTCGCCCCATTTTACGATCTTTCTTGCCACAGTTGTTAAGTGAGTGAACATAAATTTTGGGCCTGGTGATCATAAGTCGAGGATTACCTGTAGAGGCCCCATGCTGAGGGAGGCTGAAGTGTATATGAAGAATGATGGAGTAGCTATTACAGTGTTTTTCAACCTCAGCGACTTTAAGATGAGTGGACTTCAACTCCCAGAATTCTCCAGTCAGCACAGCTGGCTGGGGAATTCTGGAAGTTGAAGTCCACCCATTTTAAAGTCGCTGTGGTTGAGAAACACTATTCTACAGTAAACTGGAATGGATGTTATCCAGTGGTTTAGAATGTCCCTTTTAGACTTTTTCAGTGAGTTACTCTATATAATTATGTGGCAGCATTTTATGTAGGTTTAGTCAGAAAACGATGCCTCCTACTCTATAAAAATCTTTCTCCCAGGTAGCTATGCATTTGACTGCGGCTTTAAATGTTTCTTAATCCTGTTTCCAACTAACACTTCAGCTGAGAAAAGAGTTTATAACTATGTTCCAAGCTAAAGCCTTTTGACAATGGGTGTTAGTAATCCCATCCCTAAACAACATAAAAACATCAGATGCAAATCCCAAACTGCAGCCCCGGGCCCAATAAAAAAGAAGAACAGTTCCTTCTCGGAAAGTCTAAGAAAAGAAATCAAATCACAGCTTGGTTCTTATTAATTGTTGCTCATAAATGCATATATTTATTAAGACGTTTATCCCACCTTTATTATTTTATAAATAATAAGAGCTGCGGTGGCGCAGTGGTTAGAATGCAGTACTGCAAGCTAACTCTGCCCACTGCCAGGAGTTCGATCCCGACGAGCTGAAGGATGACTCAGCCTTCCATCCTTCCAAGGTCGGTAAAATGAGGACCCAGATGGTTGGGGGCAAGATGCTGACTTTGTAAACTGCTCAGAGAAGGCTTTAAAATGTACTATGATGCGGTATATAAGTGCTATTGCTGTCTAACATTGTAATATCTAATAGCCAACCAAGAGCCCTGGTGGCGCAGTGGTTAGAACACAGTATTGCAGGCTAACTCTGCCCGCTGCCAGCAGTTCGATTCTGATTGGCTCAAGGTTGACTCAGCCTCCCATCCTTCCGAGGTCAGTAAAATGAGGACCCAGAGCGTTGGGGCCATATGCTGACTTTGTAAACCGCTCAGAGAAGGCTTTAAAAAGCACTATGAAGCAGTATGTAAGTGCTATTTACTCTTGCTAAGTGCTACAAGTAACTCAAGGACACTGCCAATGCAGTTGTGTTGCCAAGCACCTGAAGTTCAATCATGTAACTGGGGAAACAACCATTATAACTTCTGAATCAGATCCTAAGTAGCCCCAAGGCAGGTCTGTCGTAACTTCAGACCCATCGCAAGTCAAGGACCATCTGTAATAAAAGTAAGTTCTGACCCATATGGCCCTGGTTTCCTAGTCTGATCGACCTTGTTGGACTGACACTCAGGAGGTTTACCCAGGACCACAGTGTGCAGAACAGCAGCCTTACTAGATGTCCTTGGAGTAGGGACCCTGAGCAAATAATCCTGTGAATACAGGTAGTCCTCAATTTACGACCACAATTGACCCCAAAATTTATGTTACTAGTTGTTCAATGAGTTTTGCCCCTTTTGAAAGAGGTCAGGTGTTTTTGAAAGAGGTCAGGTGTTTTTGAAAGAGGTCAGGTGTCTTCCAGGTGCTACTGCCAATAGGGAC
>JAKJMR010018562.1:215295-263025 GCA_024449315.1 Daboia siamensis | reverse complement strand
ATTCTATTCTTTCTATTCTATTCTATTCCTATTTCTGTTCTATTCTATTCTATTCTATTCCATTCCATCCCATCCCATCCTATTCCATCCCATTCTATTCTATTCCTATTTCTGTTCTGTTCCGTTCTGTTCTGTTCTATCCTATCCTATCCTGTCCTATTCTATTCTATTCTACAATCTGTCTATTCTATTCTAATAATAATTTAAACAAACTGGAAATGTTTCCAACTTACAACCACAATTGACCCCAAAATTTCTGTTCCTAAGCAAGGTAGTTAACTCAGTTTTGCCCCATTTTACGACCTTTCTTGTCACAGTTGCTAAGTGAATCATTGCAGTTATTAGAACATGGTTGTTAAGTGAAATTGGCTTCCCCATTGACTTTGCTTGTCAGAAGTTGCAGATGCTGAAAAGTGTCTGAACTTTGATCATGCGACCATGGGGATGCTGCAACGCTTGTGTGAAAAACTGTTTCCAGAGCCCTTGTAACATCAAACAATCAATGTTTGCCAGTCAAAGACTGCCTGTAGCGGGTTGTAACTGTCACCTCCTGAGAGATATTCTCCACCTCCCAGCCTACCTGAGAGCTCGTGATCCCCATCACCTCGTGATCCCCATCCACAAGGGGAGTCTGTGCGTGTGTCAAAAATGCTCCCAGGGGCAGCCACAAACAGGCATTTGTGGTTCTTTCTTAAAAGGTAAAGGTAAAGGTTCCCCCGCACATGCGTGCTAGTCGTTTCTGACTCTAGGGGCCGGTGCTCATCTCCGTTTCAAAGCCGAAGAGCCAGCGCTTGTCCGAGGTCATGTGGCCGGCATGACTAGACGCCAAAGGTACACGGAACGCTGTTACCTTCCCACCGTAGTGGTCCCTATTTTTCTACTTGCATTTTTACGTGCTTTCGAACTGCTAGGTTGGCAGAAGCTGGGACGAGTAACAGGTGCTCACTCTGTTACGCGGCACTCGGGATTCGACCCGCCAAACTGCCGACCTTCTGATTGACAAGCTCAGCGTCCTAACCCACTGAGCCACTGAGTCCCTCTTGGTTCTTTCTTATGTGCATCCAAAAAAGCCCAAATGGTGTCCATGACAAGGCAATTGAAGACCCAACTTTTTTGACCTGTGTCATGATGTTTGCCCATCTGATTTGTAGGTGTGTGTGTGTGTGTGTGTTTTAATCACCTCCTGTCCCAGGGCCAATGTAGGGGCTTAGTCACGTTCTGCTGAGAGAAGTCTTCCTGGGCAACAGGCCTTCTTCCTGGGGATCTTCTGTCCACAGTCCAGATCTGGTCCTATGGGGGGGGGGGGTCTTCAAGATGGGTCTAGTTGAGCATCGAGGATCCGAGCACCCCCTTCTCCCCACCAGACAACCAACTGACAGAGCTGAGGACTAAAGGCAGTTTGGAAAAGCCCAGGTCCAGGCTGCTGAAGGCCACCTTCTGTGGAGAACCTGAGATGGCTTCCAAAGGGATCTTGAGCCCTTCCCATCATTGGGGGCTGGTGTGTGTGTGTGTGTGTGTGTGTGTGTGTGTGTGTGTGTGTAGAATCTCTTGATGGTCTCGCAGGGCATCTCGGCAAGCTGCCCGTCGCCGAAACCCCGTGTGTGTGTGTGTGTGTGTGTGTGTGTGTGTGTCTGTGTGTGTGTGTGTGTGTGTGTGTGTCTGTCTGTCTGTCTGTGTGTGTGTGTGTGTGTGTGTGTGTATATGTGTGTGCGCGCGCGCGCGCTAAACTGCCTCACCTCCTGGGGACCCGATGCGACCCAGCCGCTGCTGTTGCGACGGACCACAACGGGGAGCCCACAAACCCAACCCTCCTCCTCCTGCCCCCCCCCCCGTCCGCCTGCCTTCCCGACCGGAGCAGGTGGGGAGGGGCGGCGGCGAGGATGGAGGCGCATGCGCCCCGGCCGCACTGCAGGGCTCGGCGAAGCCGCCGGGCTGGGGAGCGCGCCCGCGCGCCTAACCCCCTTCCTTCCCCCCCCCACCCTCGCGCGCGCGCGCGCCGGAGTCCAGCCGCGTGCCCGCGCCGAGCCGAGCCGAGCCGCGCGCGCAGCCGAGGCGGCAGGAGCAGCTGCGAGAGGAGCGGCGGGCGGGAGTTCGGCTGCCGTTGCTGCTGCTGCTGCTGCTGCTGCGGCATCCCGACCCGGCAGCGGCGGGCGGGAACATGCCAGCCGGGCGGCCGGGCAAGGGCGGCGGGAGCGCCGGCTCTTCTCCCTCCTGCAGCCTCGGCTGAGCCCAGCGCCGCCGCCGCCGCCAACCCCAGCAGGCAGGTGATCCGCGCGGCGTGGCCCCTGCTCTGCCCCACGCGAGGCGGCGGGATCGGAGAGGGCAGCCCCGGGCGGGCGGGCGGGCGGCTGGGTGGGTGGGTACGCAGCCTGCTTTGGCGCTGCGGCGGTGGGGCGGCTGCGGGGGCGCCCAGCTTGGCCCCGCGGCTCGGGCTCCGGCTGGCCCCGCGGAGGCGCGCTGGGCGTCCCTGCAGCCCCGAGCGGGGAGCTTTCCGGAGGGGAAGGGGCGCTGGCTGGCGGGTGCGGGTGGCAGGCGCGCTTGCCTTGCACGAGTGGGCGGCTGCTACGCTTGGCAAGGATCTGCGTGTCGTTCTGGGGGGGGGGCAGCAGAGTGGCAGAGGCGGGGGGGGGGCGAAGGAGGATTCCGAGAAGAGAAGCGCGAGGGCACCTTTAGGATTGCTCCGGAGGCGTCTCCCTTTGGCCTGGCATCCTTGGCCCCCTGCCCCAACGGCCCCCACCGGGGCTTAGGAGAGGCAGGGAGCGCCCGGGAGCATGTGCAGAGGGCCCGGCTGGCCAGTGGGCGAGGTAGCGCGCGTGGCCGGGTCGGGGATCCTTGGCCCGGCGCAAGGCGGCCGCGATCCTGAGATGAGTTGGGAAGGGGAAAGGAATCGCGTCTGCCCGCGGGGTTACGATTTGGATCGCCCTCGCTCGCTCGCTCGCTCTGCCGCTTGGCAGATGCCTCGGATTGTGTGGGGAGGAGACGGGAGCGCAAGAGGAAGCAGAGCCAAAAAAATTAAAAATAACTTATATGGGCGAAGCCTCCAGCGCTTCAGCCGCTGGGATCCTAAGAGGGTGAGCCGAGAAAAGCGAAAATGGGAGTTAATCTGCGCCGGAGACTTTCGCCCGACAAAGGGATGGGTTTTGCCTACATCCAGCTGGGTCATTTTTGACCTCCCTTCTCCAGATGTGCCGGCCTCTTCCAGGTGTGCGGTGGCACTGTCCCTCCCCCCCCGGGCTTCCCAATGTGTTTGGGGGGTCTCCCTCTTCCCCCCCCCCCCCCCCCACAACAACACCCACCATAAGAAAGGAGGCTTTGAATCAGTGCTTCTCAACCTTGGCAACTTGAAGATGTGTGTGGACTTCAACTCCCAGAATTCCCCAGCCAGCATGGATGTAGGCAAAACCCATGGCTGACTGGGGAATTCTGGGAGTCGAAGTCCACACAACTTCAAGTTGCTGTGGTTGAAAAAGCAGTGCTTTGGGTCCCGAAGTGTGCTTTTTTTTTTTTTTTTTTGGTAACCTGTAGCAAGCCAGCCCCGCTGTGTGTGAAGAAGTATGGGGTGGGTGGGATGGCAGCGGCTCCATCTGTCCGTCACCTACCCCCAAATCCTCTTTTTGATGACATCACAGCATGGCTACCAACTTCGCATCGCATGTTAGTCTACCTTAAATGCATTTGGGTAACCTGTGGCTTATCGCCTGGGCAGACCAACATGGTTTCTGGATACGCTACTGGATACGCTATCCAGATGTTAGGATTTTGTGTGCTGTTGGAACCCAGCTTATCAGTTGACAGTTTTGCTCTTCCTGGCATGTATTTTCTTCCGTCCCTTCACTGCAGACTCATTCTCTAGGGAAATTCGGTGCCAGGTCCTTGGGAAGCTGCTCGCACTCGCTTGGCCAGCCAGTTGAAGAGCAGCAATAATTAAGACAACCACAATTAAGAGAGAGAAGAAGGGAGAGCCCTTCTCTTAGTCGTTTGAAGGGCCTTCTTTGTTTCTAGGGGGCCTTGCAGCTTTCCACCATAGCCACAGGGGTTCCTCTTGGGGTCTTGGTTTCAGATACAGTCCTTCTCCACGGCTGCCTGTGCCTAGACGCCCACATCTTCACACTCGTGGTGGTGGTGCTAGAGCCATCTTGAGCTCGTTTCTTCCCTCCTGTAGAAATTAGTTTGGCTCTCCTTCAAATGCACCTCCTCACTCCCAAATTTCATTTTCCTGAATTTCCAGTCCTTTGCAGAAGAGAGGAAAGAGTATCCCTTAATATTAGGAAGTCACAGCTCTGAGCTTCAGCTAGGGAGAACTTTCCCGAGGGACACGCTGCATCTCCTCAAGCTTGTACAAGGGAAGGGTTGCACGCCCTCCATCTAAGGCTCCTGTTTCAGAAAATGGATTTCTTTTATATTTTAAGAAAGGAAGTGGAATGGTGTAGAGTAGAATAGAATAGAATAGAATAGAATAGAATAGAATAGAATAGAATAGAATAGAATAGGAGTTGGAAGGGATCTTGGAGGTCATCTAGTCCAAACCCTTGATCAGGAAGGATGCCATTTCAGACAAATGGTTATCCAATCTATTTTTAAAAACCTTCAGTGCTGAAGCACCCACAACTTCTGATGGCAAGCCATTCCGCTGGTTAATTGTCCTCACTGTTAGAAAGTTTCCCCTTAATTCCAGGTTGCTTCTCTCCTTGATTAGTTTCCAACCATTGTTCCTTGTCCTGCCTTCTGATGCTTTGGAAGATAGGTTGACCCCACTCCTCTTTGTGGCAGCCCCTCAGATATTGGAAGACTGCTATCATGTTCCCCCAGTCCTTCTCTTCATTGGACTAGACATACCCAGTTCCTGCAACCGGTCTTCATATGTTTATCCTCCAGACTCTAATTTCCTGATGACTCTTACTTTTAATCATGTGTTGCTTGTTCACGTCTTCATGTGCACAACACGCACATGCACACACACAAACCCTGCTCATCTAGTGCATATTGCTTTCCCCATTACTATTGTGCAGACTAATCCCTACCCCCAATTAACACGATGAGAATAAATGCTCCTGTTGCTTCTCTGCTGTTGGAAATCTCGTAGATGTTTTATCTGAACATAAAATTCATCCTTATCAATGTGATTTTTTTTTTTAAAAAAAAAAGAGGAATTGGGCTAAAGGATTAAGCCTCCCTTCGATCAGAGTTACTGCTACTGCTCTGATCAAGCTCAGATTCCTCTCCTTGGCTCAAATCCTGTGGGTATCTTAAAGTATAGCAGAAGTACGGTTAAATATTAGTCATCTTGGTTTCCTCTGGGATCAGAAGTACAGCTGGCTGGAAAAATCCTCCTACCAGTCCTCATTCCATTGCATAAAATAGAATTTGCTTTAGAAATTCTCTCAAAGGAAAAGGCAGCCTGAGTGACATTCTCCTGGGTGGAAAAATGTTATTTGTGCACTTGCTTGGTGCCTTGGTGGCCAACTGGGGTAAGTGGGTGGATTTCTGTGCGAAGGTTACACAATCTTCTCTGCAGTGGCCTGGAGCCTCCCCGGCTTCCCACACATCCATCACTCTCTTCTCTTTCAGGAGGTTGCAAGAAACCTAGGCATTGTGCAAAAACATAGGGGTTTTTACTGTCTGAAAATAGATATTTTAATTTTATTAAAAAATAGCCATAGACGAGTACTGATGAAGTTACCTCGTTGGGTAGTGAAATGTTTGCAAGAAAGCCACCAAGTTCAGAGAACACCAAAACATCCATAGTCATTGTCGCCCTCCTCCTCCTCCTCTCCACAAACCTCCCTCCCTTCAAGATTGATGATGTTACCTAGTTTGGTAATGAAAGGTCTGTAAGAAAACCACCAAGCTCAGAGAGCACCAAGGACCCCACGTTCAACCCTGAGCTACAAATATTCTCTTTTATTGGTACATTGACTTCTATTGTCTATCATGACTTTGGTCAGTTGAAACTTTCAAAGAAAGGATGTTTTGGGTTTTTGTTTTTTGTTTTAGCAAGAGAGAAACTAGATTATTAGCCTTCCTCAGGGCAGTATTTTCTTCTAAGGCTAATGATATGATATGGTCAGTTAGGACACGTTTTGGCCAGATGCCACAAAGGCATCTGGAGTTGAGCCTTACCCCATAGTGCAGGTCCAGGACATTAGTGGAGCAAGATATGTATGCTTGTTTTGTGCTGCAAGATAGTTTTGTGAGAAGGCTTAGGCATTTTTAATTAATGATTGCCTTATGGCTTTTATGTTGTGCTATTTTACGCCTTGGTTTTATTAGCTTCCTAGAGTTATTTGCTTAGGCCGAGCAGCCTTATGCGTTCTGAAATAAATAAATGCAAAAGATTTTTTTGCTAGCCTGTGCAGGCTTGGGTCTGTAATCTAGAAGTTACTTTACGAACCAACGTAATTGGATGGAGAATTTTGGGAAGCTGTTCATGTCTGGTTCTAATCAAAGCCATTAATTTCTCTGAAGACTGTATAAACCCTGGACCTCAGTGGCAGCGGAGTGTGGATGCAACCGAGTGCTCGGTATCCTGCATGATCTCTGTGTTAGAAATTGTAGAGAATATCCGTAGCTCCGGTTGTCGATGTAGCCAGAGGATTGTCCTCTGAGCTTGCTGCTTGGCTCCTGGATGTTTCGTTACCAAACTGGGTAACGTCTTCAGCAGGGTTTTTTTGGGGTGAAATGTCTTGTTTGTTTATGTAGATCCTGTGTGGTCAGTTGGTTTTGTGACTGGTTGAGTCACAGGACTGATTGAATCACACAACTGGTCTCTTCTCTGTATAAAATCTCGTTTATTTCTTTACAAATGTGTAAAATGCATAAATCACAAACATACATACAGTCTTGTCCACATTTTACATGTGCCTAAAATCCAAAAAAAACAACCCCTAATTATGCTCATGTAAGATCCCATTTGGATTTAATGGACACTGATTTAATGGACTTCTTTAATCGTCTATTAAATGGAACTCTTACTGAATATAGGTTTTTTGGGAAATTACCGTTTGCCATCTGGGTTCCTCCAAGAGATTTAACTGGCTACTGTAGAGACACAACACTGTGGCTGTAGACCTGGTCCAGGCTAATTCTTTTAGTTATCAATCTCCAATAGCATTTATTAGCTTGGCGTGGAAAGGCAATTATTTTTATGCTGAAGAGGGCAACTGAAGTGTGAAAGGAGACAAACTGTGCTCTGAGCAACGATCATTGCCTTTGCTCTCAGATAATTGAATGGGCACTCTTGATCTGGGCATTTGTCCTGAACACAATTCGGTCTTCCAAAGGGGAGATGTTCTCTTTTTCCTGCAAAAAAGGTCAGCAGGTCAGCAGTTTTTCTGCCAGCTGCATTGGAGCACAGGTTTGCCTCAATAGATCCCTTTTAGATATTCAGCCTCTGCTGCTCTGGGTTGTGAGAAAGAGCTGTGTGCTCATCCTTAAGGAGCTGCATCAGCGCTTGGGTGTTCGTGCTGGAGGACCACAATGTCAGCAGCCTCCTAGAGCAGGGGTCTGCAACCTTGACAACTTTAAGACTTGTGGGTTTCAGCTCCCAGAATCCCTCAGCCAGCTAGCTGGCTGAGGGATTCTGGGAGCTGAAGTCCACAAGTCTTAAAGTTGTCAAGGTTGCAGACCCCTGTCCCAGAGTGTCTTCTTGATTGACAAGACTGAGTGTGCAAACCTTTTGCAAATAGACTACATATTCAGTGAGACGTTGAAGCCAGGGCTGTCACTAGCCATTTATGGACCCAAGGTAGGCAGATGTTTTTTTTGATGTCCCTTATCCTTTGGAAAACCACATTATGGTGACTGAGGAGACCTCTCCGACTTTAGGAATCCTCCTGCAGAAATTTCACCCACTGCTCAGTTGGACAAAAACTGACAGACAACAATATTGAAATGTAGGGTCCTTAGTGTTCTCTGAGCTGGGTTGTCTCTCTTGCAGACCTTTCATTACCCAACTAAGTAGCATCGTCAGTGCTGTTGAGTGTGAGGTTTGCCATCTGTTTATATGTTAGTGGTTTGCCTTCTCAGTGTTGTCTGAAGACAAACAAGTTAACAGTAAACAACAGCCTAATCAAGGAACAACCAAATATCCTCCCACTAACTCTTCACAGGACAGAGCGCTAACCCCACTCCCGGCTAACACTGATGGTGTTACCTAGTTGTGTCATGAAACATCTGCAAGAAAACAGCCATCCCCAGAGAGCACCAAAGACCGCAGTTCAGCTCTGAGCTACAAATGTTCTATCAGTACTGAAATGAATTGTAGCAAAGCCTCTGAGATGTGGCGCATGCCTTGATTTTTCAATCACTAGCAGCATTTGCTGCTGTACAGGTTCTGTGTAACAAGAGGAAAGGTTAAGGAGAAATTTCAGCCAGCCAGTCTTTTGCCTTGAACAACCTTCTGAGTGACCATTTGAGGTGTGTTGATTTGCTGTGCCTCTTTTACATCCCTGCCCTGGTTGTATCCTGCACAAGTATCTCTAGTTTCCCATTGTCTAATTTTGGACTGGAAGTTAAGATGATTAAGTGTTAGACCTAGTAGATGAATCGTACATCTCACTGAACATCATTCGTTTGATTTTGAGCTAGAGGGTTTTGCAAACCTAGAAGCTAACGTCCGGCAAACCACAGTCAATAACCTAGCATGTTGTATGAACCCAGTCAGTTGGAGATTATGAAATGAATCATAGCTAAATAAACCTAAGATCTCCGGGCCTAAGAGCTCTAAGCATAAATGTATAATTACAGAACTTACTTACGAATGGGCATTAATTAATCCTGTTCTCCAAAAACAAAAAAACAGAGCCTCGATCTTCTTGGTCAAATCATGGTCTGGCCTACAGGCTTTTTTTAAAGTCTGGAAGTCTTAAGACTCATTTAGTCCAATGGCTGATGATTAGGCAAAAGCTGAATTGACAAAGGCACATAAAAGCTGCAGCTCTAGAAACTAATAGCCACGTCCTGTGTGGTCTTCCAAGGGGGGGAGAAAAATCTAGGGATTGAAACAGCGGAGAAGAATAGATTTGCACAAGTGTGAAGAGGAGCAACAGGGTGGGCAGGAGAACAAGAAGACCAAGCTCTCCTGAGTGAGCTTGCAATTCTGCTAGAAATATCGAATCTGGGATTGGCACGACCTTTAGTTAGCCTCCCCTTCAAAAAATCTGACTTTGACAGATGGCCGTTACTAATTTCTGCCGAAATATTTCTCATGAAAGATAGTCACTATTTTCTGGATTAAGAGTTTGGCTATCAATGTGACAGGCAGCTTCTTCTAAGACAGAGCTGGGCAGCTATGGCAGATTTATGACCTGTGGACTTTAACTGTGGACTTCAGCTTCACAACTTATGGACTTCAACTCCCAAAATTCCTGAGCCAGCATGGCTGGCTCAGGAATTCTGGAAGTTGAAGTCCATAGGTCATAAAGTTGCCATCGTTGCCCCCCCCCCCTGTTCTAGGTCATGTGACTAGCCCATGACCGATAGGCCACAACTGGTTTTGAGCAGCCATGGGTGATGCCCAAAACATCCATTGGGTTTCATTGGGGGGAGGGGAGGCAGTTGTTTAAGGGGCAAAATGAGGACCTTCAGCCTTGCAAAGGCTGTAGGCACCCATTTCATTTCTTAAGAATTTTCTACCTTCATCTCTCCTCTCAACGTGGATAATTTTTCAGAAGGGGGATGTTAACAGAGGAATTGGTGCTTTGTCCTAGCAGAACATAAAGGACCATTTTGGCTCCTTCAGACTTAAGGCTTCCATATCTGGGCTGCAGAAATCCAAAGCACCACCAGAGGGCAGAAAATAGTTAAAAGTCTTTGGCTTCTTTTTTGCTGCCATCTAGTGGTCATATTCAGTTTTGCAATCCAGATAGGGTTTCTCCTATCCAAATTTGCAACATCACAGAAAGGGTTGAATGTATGAAGATTCAATAACCATTGTCATCCTCATTGGCAGGAGTAGCAGCAGCCCCAAAGCACTTGGATATAATAAGAATGGACTCAACCTAGCCATTGCAAAATGTTGCATTACTTGAAATGGCACATATACAGGCAGGTCCTCAAACTATGACCACAGTTGAGCCCCAAAATTCTGATGCTAAAGTGAGACATTTGCTAAGTGAGTTTTGCCCCATTTTATGACTTTTCTTGCCACAGTTATTAAGTGAATCACTGTAAAATTAAAAACACCGTTGTTAAATGAATCCGGCTTCCCCATCAACTTTGCTGGTCAGAAGGTCACAAAAGGAGATCACGTGATTCTTCAGGACACTGTGACCTTCATAAATATGAGCCAGTCATAAATATGAATCCGAATGTAAACCACATGACCACGGAGATGCTGCAGTGGTCATAAGTATCAACAATGGTCACAAGTCACTTTTTTCACGGCTGTTGAAACTTCAAATGGTCACTAAATGAACTGTTCTTAAGTCGAGGAGTACCTCTATTACGTTGCAAAAATATCTCTTAACTATCCTAGATCCTTAGGAAGTATCCCAAAGTCAAAAATACCAAAACCAGATAGAACTTTCTGGTAAGCAGAAATAACAGGAATGTTTCTCCTGCCTAATTCTTGTCCTCGAAATTGCTAGAAGTTGATTAGGGTTCTGATCTGCTAAGATGACGGAGCGGGAGGGGGAAGACCATCTGCTACGTGATCGTCCTCTGAATTTAATTGAAGTAAAAGGCTTCTCTGGGCTTCTAGCTATTGCTATTCAATAATGCCATTTATCTCTCTAGCTTCTGATTAAGTTCTCTTCTTCAAATTGCTCCAAATCTGGATCTGAAGCTACCTAGATTGGTAGTTTCTAACCGTTGTGTCCCTCCAGGTCTCAAGAAGGATTTGTGGGTCGTGTGAGAAAATAATTGCTTTATTCTATCCCGAATCTGTTCATGAGTTGGTCTCCTCTTAGTAATAATCAGAGTAGAGCTGGAAGGGACCTTGGAGGTCTTCTACTCCAGCCTCCTGCTCAAGCAGCAGATCCTATACCATTCCAGACAAATGGCTGTCCAGTCTCTTCTTAAAGGCCTCCGATGATGGAGCACCCACAGTATCTGAAGGCAAGCTGTTCCACTGATTAATTGTCAGGAAATTTCTCCTTAGTTCCAGGTTGCTTCTCTCCTTTATTACTTTCCATCTGTTGCTTCTTGTTTTGCCTTCTGGTGCTTTGGAGAATAGGTTGACACCCCGCTTCTTTGTGGCAGCCCCTCAAATATTGGAAGACTGCTATCATGTCCCCCCCCAGTCCTTCTTTTCTTCTTTGACTGGCCATTCCCAAATCCTGCAAATGTTCTTCATCTATTTTAGTCTCCAGGCCTTTAATCATCTTAGTTGCTCTTCTCTGCACTTTTTCCAAAGTCTCAACTTCTCTTTTGTAATGTGGTGACCGAAACTGGACACAGCATTCCAGATTTGGCGTTATTAAGTTTTTATATTTCTGTATTTCTCCTTATTGTTCCAGTCAGTTTCTCTAGCTTGATGTTCTCCAGAAGTGTAGGAATAGCAACGGCATTTAGACTTATGTGCCACTTCACAGTGATTAACAGCCCGCTCTGTGCGGTTTACAGAGTCAGCCTATTGCCCCCACCAATCTGGGTCCTCATTTTATTGACCTCGGAAGGATGGAGCTGAGTCAACCTTGAGCCGGTGAGAATTGAACTGCTGGCAGTGGGCAGAATTAGCCTGCAGTACTGCATTCTATGGGACGCGGTGGCTCAGTGAGTTAGGACGCTGAGCTTGTCGATCAGAAGGTCGGCAGTTTGGTGGGACAAATCCCGAGTGCCGCGTAACAGAATTGAGCACCTGTTATGCGTCCCAGCTTCTGCCAACCTAGCAGTTCGAAAGCACGTAAAAATGCAAGTAGAAAAATAGGGACCACTATGGTGGGAAGGTAGCAGCGTTCCGTGCACCTTTGGCGTCTAGTCATGCCGGCCACATGACCACGGAGACGTCCTCGGACAAGCGCTGACTTTGAAATGGAGATGAGCACCGGTCCCTAGAGTCGGAAACGACTAGCACGCATGTGCGGGGGAACCTTTACCTTTACCTTACTGCATTCTAACCGTGGTGCCACCATGGCTTTGTGTAGAACTGTATTCACCGACATTCCTGACAATTGTGCGGAATAATTTCTGGGGGATGCCAGATTGCATAACCAAATACTGGATGAGTTTTCTCCAGCATGGTGCTTTTCCATCTGCTTGACTGCAGCTCCCACAATTCCAAGCAAATCATGGACGATCCTGCTGATTTTGGAAAAAAAAAAAAGAGAGAGAGAGAGAGAGAAATGTTTCTTAATGCAGGTAGTCCTCAATTTACAACCATCCGTTTAGCAACCATTCAAATTTGCAGCAGCACTGAAAAGAAGGGACTTACAGCCAGTCTCACACTTACAACCATCCTAGCATCCTACAGTCATATGATCAAAAATTGGGCACTTGTAACTGGCGTGTATTTACAACAGTTGCAGTGTCCCCAGAGTCAGGTGGGCACTATTTGTGACCTTCCCAGCTGGCTTCCAACAGGGAAATTCAACACGGGAAAGCAGATTCATGTAAGGACTGCATGATTCAATTAACAACTTAACGATTCGCTTAACGACCCAAGGCAAAAAAGTTGTAAAATAAGCTGTGACTCACCTAGTGTCTTATTTAGCAATGGAAATTCTGATCCCGAATTGTGAACTTAAATCAAGGGCTACTTGAATTTTGAAAGTAAATTAGTTAGAGCTCTAATGCCGAGCAGTTTTTTTTTAACTTTCATCTGTTTCTCACCTACAAGATCCAAGTTTAATAACTGGCACACTCTACCCAGGTTACAGGTAGATAAAGGTTGATGGCTGACTCTCTAAATCAGACATGTCAAACACAAGGCCCGGGGGCCGGATCCGGCCCGCGAAGCGGTTTCATGTGGCCCGCGAAGCCATCCTGGAAACAGTGAGGGAACGGGCCCCACTGCCTTGGCACTTGCCCCGGTCCCATCTTCTTCTGCCAGAGACTCTCAGATCTTTCCCACTCCTGCCCAGGCCCCCATAGGCACCCTTGATGCGAACGATGAAGAGCTGGCCACGCCCACCCAGTAGGCCATACGCACTCTAGCCACGCCCACCCAGTAGGCCACGCCCACCCAGGCCATATTCACCCGGCCCCTTGAGGGCAACCGCAATGCCGATGCGGCCCTCCATGAAATTGAGTCTGACACCCCTGCTCTAAATATTTCATTATGCTCACAGTATTGAAGCATAAAGTGGCTGGAAAACAGGGAAGGGTGTCTCCGGTTTTAGTTCAGGAAAAAATTGTAGAAGTATGGCTGTGTGAATCTAGAGTAGCCAAAAAATCAGGTGGATTCTGGAAGAACCTTTTCTGGCCAAGAAAAGCTTTTGTGACCTACAACTTGCTTCATCAGATGCAGCTCTTGAGAACTCCTGCTTTTTAATAGATTTGAAGAGGTTTAGTTGCAAAAAAGGGCTACCAGACTTCTGAATTCAGGGAAAGGCCTTAGTTCGGTGTTTCTCAATCTTAGTGACTTTAAGACCTGTGGACTTCAGCTCCCAGAATTCCCCAACCAGCAGAATTCCAGGAGTTGAAGTCCGCAAGTCTTAAAGTAACACTGCCTTAGTCCAACTGATGCGGTGCAGTTACGTCAGGCTCTAACTTCATAAGAAGTAAACAGGCATCACGTTGCGTGAACATTATCAAGGCAGAACAAGAAGCAACGGATGGAAATTAATCAAGGAGAGAAGCAACCTAGAAGTAGTAAGGAGAAATTTCCTGATAGTGAGAACAATTAACCAGTGAAACGACTCGCCTTCAGACGTTGTGGGTGCTCCAACCCTGGAGGCTTTTAAGAAGAGACTCGACAGCCACTAGTCTGGAATGGTATAGAACTCCTGGTTGAGCAGGGGTTGAAGACCTCCAAGGTCCCTTCCAACTATTATTCTATTAAGTCTTTTAGGGAAGACTGCGTTAAGGGAATGAGACCACAACCTCTCACCAGCGTTATGCACAGACCATCAATCAGCATTAGGAATGAAGCAGATTGACATTAGATGCAGAGATTTTTCAAAAGCGGTGGCCCGATTTGATTTTCTGCTGTTGAAAAATTATTTGTCTTCCTGTTTTGCTTTCAAGTAATATCTCCGAAGTCCATTTGTAGTAGATGAGGAGGCATCTTTAAATGGATGGTCCGTTTGCCTTTGTATTTCCCGTTAAAATTTCTCCCTCGATTGTGTCTCTGTGTCTCTTTGCATGTTTTTTTTCCCAATAAGATGGCAGCTGGTTTGGAAATCCCCACTAGAAGATAAGCATGATAAAAATCTTCTCAATAAAGAACCAGGATGTTTTATCCAGGGATTTTTTTTTTTTTATGGCTTTGACTCCTGGTGACTGTTGGGAGTAGTCAGTGAGAACAGTTACTCAGAATAACAGAATAACAAGAGTTGGAAGGGACCTTGGAGGTCTTCCAGTCCAGCCCCCTGCTCCAGCAGCAGACCTGCCTAGACCATTTCAGACCAATGGCTGTCCAATCGCTTGTTAAAAGCCTCCAGTGATGGAGCACCCACAACTTCTGGAGGCAGGTTGTTCCACCGATTAATTGTCCTCACTGTTAGGAAGTTTCTCCTTAATTCCAGGTTGCTTCTCTCCTTGATTAGCTTCCATTCCATTCTTTCTTCTCTGGCCTTCTGGTGCTTTGGAGAACAGGTTGACCCCCTCTTCTTTGTGGCAACCCTTCAAATATTGGAACGCTGCTATCCTGTCAACCCTAGTCCTTCTTTCCACTAGACTAGACAAACCACATTCCTGCAACCGTTTTTCATATATTTTAGCTTTCATTCCCCTAATCATCTTTGTTGCTCTTCACACTCTTTTCAGAGTGGGGGAAAAAAGCAGTGGTAAAGCTGTTCAGTGGAAGAGCTTGCCTCCTGGAGTTGTGGCTGCTCTGTGGCTGAAAGTCTTCAAGACAGGATTGGGTAGCCTTTAGTCTCAGATGTGATAAGGTCTCCTGCCGTGGGCAAGGGGTTGGTTAGAAGACCTCCAACCATATGATTCTATGATCTCCCAGTTCATAGGGCTGGATGGCATGTTGGAGGTCTTCTTATCCCATCCTAGACAAAGGTCTGTCCAATCTTGTCTTGAAGACTTTCAGCCATGGAGCAGCCACAACTCCGGAAGGCAGCTATACCAAACTAGCTCTCCTTCTCCAGAATAATACCAGCTCAATGGCCTGGTTCAAGCAAAATGAAATTGTAAAGTCATCTTCCCAAAATCAAAGCTTTCCATATCTGGGAGAACTACAGCTTCCCGCAGAGTGCCAATTGTCCTATACAGTGAGTGGGTTGCCCCATTGGTGTTAGGAAGTAATGCAGCTTTTGCTTAAATTGGTACTATGATCCTTTACATGAATGCCAAAGCACCTGGCCTATGCAGACATTCTTTAAAAGCCTATTCGGTGCTGTTGTAGGATTCAGAGCACTTCAGATTACTGGTTGAAATGCTACTTCATGCCTGCATTTCATTTTCCAAGAGAAACAAGGCGCAATTAAAGCAAACATAATTTAGTGTGATATGTGAGTCCAGAGAAATTCCACCCCGTCTTCTTCAGTGTCAGAGACTTTCAGATGTTATGTGACCCTGGTCTTCTGCTTGCCTGGTGTTCTTGCAGTCCATTTTTTTTTACCAAAAAAAGTGTGCTGGTTCTATCCCCACCTGTCACCTCATTTAATGAGCATCTCTTTAGGGGCATGTAGAGGGGGCCATATTAAACCATTATTCTCTGTATATATACATTGTGTTTGTGTGTGTGTGTGTGTGTGCATATACATACACACAATTTTTATTATGAATATTGATTCTAATAGTGAAATCTAATATAAACTATCTGCGGGCTATCTGCGGGACCCTCTTTCCCTAAGGACGTCTGCCCATCCTACCAGGTCTGATATGGTGGGCACACTCCAAGTCCCTTCCCTTAAATATTGCCATCTGATGGGAGCTAGGAAGGGTGGCTTTTCTGTGGCAGCCCTTGCCCTACAGAGCCTCTGCCCCCTGACACTCAGCAGACCTCCATCCTTCTGCCTTCCCAAAGGCTTTCCTCCCCAAGCACTGGAAGAAGATTGCAATAATCACCCATTAGAGCCGTGGTGGTGAACTTATGGCACAGTGCCACAGGTGGCACGCAGAGTCCTCTCTGTGGGCACGTGCGCCGTCGCCCTAGTCCTAAGCCTTCAGCTGGGTTTTATAAAACGTTTTCACTTTAGGCCTCTGCCACCATGTGCAAGAAAAAAAAGGTTCAATCAATCAATTTCAACTTCTCGCGGGGGAAAAAAAAATCGCAAAGTTGGAATTGATTGGTTGAAGTTTTTAGTCCCACCCAGTCTGCCGTTACCACTGCAGCCATGCCACCCGATGGGCCACACCCACCCAATGGCCACGCCCACCCAAAGGGCCATACCCACCCGGCACCCGATGATACATAAGTGGGTTTTGGGTTGCAGTTTGGGCTCTCGGTCTCTAAAAGGTTCACCATCGCTGCGTTAGATGGTTGACCTGGCACCAGCTCTTTGTTGCTTTTGATGTTTCAGTGGGGATGGTTTTATAATTTTACCGTGATGTTTCTTTTAGTCTTTGAGTGGTTGAAAGATGGGCAGCTGTGTAAATGGAATGAGTGAGTGAATGAATGAATAATACTCTTCCCCTCCTGACTACGAGCAGTCCTGGACCACAGTTGGGTCCAAAATTTCTTTGGCTAAGTGAAACATTTGTTAAGTGAGTTTTGCCCCATTTTTCAAACTTTCCTGCCACCGTTGTTAAGTCAGTCACAGCAATTGTTAAGTTAATGACAGGGTTGTCAAGTGAATCTGGTTCACCCATCGACTTTGCTTGTCAGAAGGGTATAAAAAGTGATCTCGTGACATCCCGGGGAAACTGCGACCGCCACAAACACGGGTCAGCTGGCTTTCTTTGTCAGAAGGTTGGAAAAGGGGATCACTGCAAGTGTCACACATACGAGTCAGTTGCCAAGGGTCTGAATTTTGATCATGTGACCATGAGGATGACTGGGGGGGGTCGTAAGTGTGAAAAATGGTCATAAGTCACTTTTTTCAGGGCTGTTATAACTTTGAGCGGTCATTAAATGAACTGTTGTTAGTTGAGGACTATCTGTACTGCAGTGGGACCATCAATATTTGCAGGGAAGGGCAACCCTTGGATTTCTCTGAGCACAGAGAATAGCTCCTCTTCCTCGCCTGGGTTGCTGCTTCCTCCTCTTTGTCCCTTGAAGGAGGCAACAGCTTATAGAGCACCTGCTAGGGGACAAGGGGCCATCCTGGTTCCAGAAGCAGCAGAGACTCTAGGCCGGAGGTCCCCAACCTTTTGGGCACCAGGGACCGGTTCCATGGAGAGAGGTTTTTCCACCGACCAGAGAGTGCGTGGTTTTGTGTGCTGCCTGCAACACTTTCCTGGTTTGCGCGGATCAGTTGCTGGCATGCTGCAGCCTGGTACTGGTCCACAGACTAGGGGTTGGGGACCCCTGCAATACACGATTCAAAGGCTACATTGCGAAGTTCACAAAAGATAAGCTGAAATACGACAGGTAGATCCTGAAGAAAAGGTGAATGAAGTCTGGTTCTATTTCTTTTGGTACTCTCTTTGTCTGGGATCCCATTCTCTCTAAGGATCTATTTATTTCTCTTTATCTTCCTCCTACACCAGTAGCCAGGGGAGCTGATGGACCTCAGTAAAGTTTTTAGCTGCTTATTTCAAAGGGCTTCTTTGGATTAGGGCAAAGGTTGGGTACGTTTCTGGCACCAGGGACCGGTTCCGTGGAGAGAGGTTTTTCCACCGACCGGAGAGTGCGTGGTTTTGTCTGCTGCCTGCATCTGGCGGATGGGGCTTTGCTTGTTTGTGCAGACCGGTTGCTGGCACGCCGCGGCCCACGGACTGTGGGTTGGGGACCCCTGCTGTAGGCAGACCTTTCAGCCAGAAAGGGCGAAGATTGATGGAGAGTTTTATTTTTCTCCTCCTGGCAGTCAGCATCTTTTTTTCACCTCCTTAGCTCTGCAACATGCAGTCAAGCTTGTTTTCTTCTCCAAATTTTCAGCAATCTAAAACCCCCAGAATGTGGGAAATAATAAATTGAAAGAAACCTTTTGACTTGTTTGTCTTGTAGACTTGTGAAATACGTCCTTGAATCTGTCAGCTAGGTTTTTTTTTTAAATTGCAGGATATTAAATAGAACCATTCTCTCTGTGTGAGAAACCTTACATTCTCCTTCTCCTCCGTTCTTTTGATTGCTTGTTTTGGTCTCCTCTTCCTCCTCCTCCTCCTCCTCCTCCTCTTCCTCTTTCTTTTGATTTGTGTGTGTGTGTGTGTGTGTGTGTGTGTGTGTGTGTGTGTGTCCTTAAACCCAGATGTCCTCTCAATACCCTCCTGGATCTTTTTCAGAGAAAGGCCGCATCTCAGTATTTGAAATATTTAAAATATTTCTTAATCTGAAGGAGATGAAATACGAAGGGAATATGAAATATAAATAAATATTACAGTAGTAGAAGACTGCGGGCTCCTCTTGGCATCTGCGAGGACAGAACGTGAAGTTTTCTCCAACCGGATCCGCTTCTTCGCTTTATTTACCTGTTTGCATTAAAGGCTTCTTTCTAACTTGCCTTCCAATGAAATCCAACCCAAGCAAAAGCAAATCCATGACATGACGAACCCCCGGCATCGAGCCTCACGCTTCAAAAGACGCCGGCCACATTACAAGTATAAAGTGTCTGCAAACCTTTGCAGCGGCAAAATGGAAACAAAACAGCAACGTCAGCCCTGCAGAGCCATCTGAAACAGGTGGCTTTTCAAAGCCGTTTGGAATGCCACCAGCAAAAGGAGCCCGCACAGCATGTCCCGTGGAGGGCAGGTGTTGCGTCCACCACTGAGTCATCCCTGATCTCTCCGATCTCTCTTCCATTTTGCCTTTTCCACTTACCCTTCCAAGTCAGGGGTGTCCAACCTTGCAATTTGAAGACCTACAGTCTCAGGTTGCATTAACAGAGGGATAGAATCAAGATCACGTGAAGTGTTAGTACTGCTTTATAAGGTCTTAGTAAGGCCACACTTGGAATACGGCATCCGGTTTGGGTCACCATGATATAAAAAAAGGGGTTGAGAACTCTGGAAAGAGGGCAGAGAAGAGCAACAGGGACCCGCAGGCTAAAACTATGGACGAACAGTTGTAGAAATTGGATATGCCCAGTTTAGCGAAAAGAAGGACTAGGGGTTGACATGATAGCTGTGCTCCAGTAGTTGAGGGGCTGCCACCAAGAACTTATTTCCCAAAGCACCAGAGGGCAGGACAAGAAACAATGGATGGAAACTGATCAAGGAGAGAAGCAACTTAGAATTAAGGAGAAAGTTCCCGACGGGGAGGACAATTAAGCAGTGGAACAGCTGGCCTCCAGAAATCACTGGCGGTTTTTAAGAAGACACTTGACAGTCACATGTCTGAAATGGTATAGGTTCTCCTGCTCGAGCAGGAGGGTGGACTAGAAGACCTCCAAGGTCTCTTCCAGTACTATTCTATAACATTTAGGTCAGCATGCAAAACTGCCAACTTTCCTTTCTCTAAAGCAGTGGGGGTACTACTCAATGAGTAGTCCTCAAGGGCACCACATCCACATGGAGAGAAGTAAGCAGTGGGGTACCACAAGGTTCTGTCTTAGGCCCAGTACTCTTTAATATCTTCATTAATGACTTAGATGAGGGAATTGAAAGGGAATTCATCAGATTTGCAGATAACACCAAACTAACAGGAGTAGCCAACACCACAGAAGACAAACTCAGGATCCAAAAAGATCTTGACAAACTTGAACAAAATGAGTTTCAATGTGGAGAAAAGCAAAGTCTTATATTTAGGCAGGAAACATCAAAGGTACAAGTACAGATTAGGTGAGACCTGGCTCAAAAACAGTAACTGTAAGAGGGACCTTGGAGTCCTAGTGGACGAAACTGACCAAAGAGAGAAGCAACCTGGAATTAAGGAGGAACTTCCTGACAGTGAGGACAATCAACCAGTGGAACAGCTTGCCACCAGAAATCATGGGCACTCCATAACTGGAGATTTTAAAGAAGAGACTGGACAGTCACTTGTCTGAGATGGTATAGGTTCTCCTGCTTGAACAGGGGCTGGACTAGAAGACCTCCAAAGTTCCTTCCAGCTCTATTCTATTTCTAAATGGATCGGATCTTCTGCATGTGATTTACCATGGAGTTACGGCTGGAGAAGATTGCAGGCTATTCAGTCATGCCAGCAGAAATTTAATGAGTGGGAAAGCAAACCTAACCGTTCCATATGTCTTTTGCCTTGGCAGAAAATTTAATTTTTGTTCTGCCACATGAAGAGGAATCCCAAATTACAACAGGTCTCCTCTGTCTTTAATCGTTCATCAAATGTCTTTCTTCCCTTTCCTCCTGTCCCCCTGAGGACTCAGTCTGGCTGCTGAAAAAGCACAAAGCACAAAGATACAAGGGAATTGCTGGAAAGGAACCAATTAGAATCCAGCCATGCACGCAGCAGCGAGAATTAAATAACGGCATCCAGGAAATTCAAACTCAACTCAGATGCATTAGCTTCCATTTTGGCCTTGCGTGTCTTTGCCCCTCTATGGAAATACAGGTAGTCCTTGACTTATGGACAACGGAGCCCAAAATTTCTATTGCTAAGTGAAGGCGGTTGTTAAGTGAGTTTTGCCCCATTTTACGACCTTGCTTGCCATAGTTGTTAAGTGAATCGCTGCAGTTGTTAAGTTAGTAACCGGGTGGTTAAGGGAATCCAGCTTCCCCATCGACTTTGCTTGTCAGAAGGTCGCAAAAGGGGTTCATGTGACCCCGGGATGCCGCAAGCGCCATAGATATGAGACAGTTACCAAGCCTCTGAACTTTGATCACATGACCACAGGGATGCTGCAATGGTCGTAAGTGTGGAAAAGTAGTCATAAGTGTTTGTAGCTCAGAACTGGTGAGGGGTCCTTGGTGCTCTCTGAGCTTGGTTGTTTTCTTGCAGACATTTCATGACCCAAACTAGGTAACATTGTCAGTGTTTTCAATGCAGCCCTGATGATGTTACCTAGTTTGGTCATGAAACATCTGCAGGAAAACCACCAAGTTCAGAGAGCAGCAAGGACTCTACAGTCCTCCTCCTCCTCCTCCTCCCAACCTCAATTCTCTTTGAGCACTGATGATGTTACCTAGTTTGGTAATGAAACGTCTGCAAGAAAACAGTCAAGCTCAGAGAGCACCAAGGACCCCTGAAAACAAACAGTGTTGGTGGGATGCTCCTGGGAGGAACGGGCAAACGTTTGCAGGAGGCAGCATCAAGAGTACATGCTGGACTCTCCACCAAGACACGAAGTTCATCCCAGCCACCCAGCTAAAGAAGCAGAGACTCATGTTGGCCAGTAGAGGTGCAAGAAGGTGGTGGAACTGGAGGATCACTTTAGGGAGGGCATCATTTCAGACTGTCTGGGAATGATACCTCCTTCTCCTCTCCTGTTTTACCAAGAAATGGCAAAGATACCCTGCGTTCAGTCATTCAGTCCCTAGTCATTTCATGGATGGGCTGCTGCAATGCACTCTACATGGGGCTACCCTTGAAGAGCATTCAGA
The DNA here is from genome assembly GCA_024449315.1 of Daboia siamensis. Lineage (NCBI taxonomy): Eukaryota > Metazoa > Chordata > Lepidosauria > Squamata > Viperidae > Daboia > Daboia siamensis. Next base: position 241,380 of record JAKJMR010018562.1, on the reverse strand, counting down.
AACTACAGCTAGTACAGAGTGTGGCAGCGTGGGTACTTTTGGGGTCCCAAAAATGGCCCCTGTGACATCACTGCTCTGGAAGCTGCATGGGTTGCCAGTCTGTTTCAGGGTGCAATTTAAGGTGATGGGGAACACCTTTAAAGCCCTTCCTGGCCTGGGTCCAGGTTACTTGAGGGACCATCTCACCCCACTGGGATTGGCCCCGTCCTACCCTTGCCGGCAGAGGAGGCCTGCTGCAGGTCCCGTCAGCCCAATTATTCCAGCTGGGGGGGGAGGGTCCGGGGAGGACCTTCTCTGCTGTGGCTCCCGCCCTCTGGAACATCTTGCCCCCCCTCCCCAATGCGAGGTTGACCCCAGCCCTCCTATCTTTTCGCAAGGGCCTAAAGACCTGGCTCTGCCAGTCGGCTTGGGACCCCAGTGGGGGATCAGCTCAATGGAGGGGGTTGGTTGAGTAGTAACAGATCCCACCGCCCCCACCCACTCCTCACCCAGCCCCCACCCTCCCCATGTGTCTTTGGTTTTAATGTCTGGTTTTAACTTTTTATGTTTTAGCTGCGTGGGTAACTGTAAGCCGCCCAGTGTTACCCTATGGTAAGATCAGGGCTTTTTTTCTCATAGAACGCTCAGAATGGAGTTCCGGCACCTTGTAGGGTAGGCAAAGTGGGTTGTATAACATGTGTGAGTTCCGGCACCTTTTTCTTTTACAAAAAAAGCACTGGGTAAGATGGACAGCCAATTATTTTTATAAATAATAAAATAAAATAAGATCATATGGACAGACTTCCTGTGAGAAATCTATCGTGCTGGGGAAAGCGTAAGGAAAGAGGAGGATGGCAGGCGGAGAGATGGATGGGCTTAATTATGTAGTGATGGAAGCCCTGTGAAAAGGAGGGGAACATCCTGCAGAGTTGACGGCAGTTTGGCGGGTCGAATCCCAAGTGCCGCGTAACAGAGCGAGCACGTTACTCGTCCCAGCTTCTGCCAACCTAGCAGTTCGAAAGCACGTAAAAATGCAAGTAGAAAAATAGGGACCACTCCGGTGGGAAGGTAACAGCGTTCCGTGCGCCTCTGGCGTCTAGTCATGCCGGCCACATGACCACGGAGACGTCCTCGGACAAGCGCTGGCTCTTCGGCTTTGAAACGGAGATGAGCACCGGCCCCTAGAGTCGGAAACGACTAGCACGCATGTGTGGGGGAACCTTTACCTTGAGCTTTTTAACCCATCAATCAATCATTGTAATTGATGTTGTGATTTGATATTAATATGATATATAATACATTGAGAAACTTATTTCTCTGAAAGGCCACTTTGCACTTGCTTCGCCAAGTTCAAAAGCTACTTTTCAGGAACAGAATATCCAAGGTCTGAATGAAAAAAGGCAAATTTAGTGTAGTAGCCAGGTGCTAGATTTTAGAAACCGGGCGACTCGTGAATTCTAGTCCTCCCTTAGGCTTGAAAGGATTCCCTGGATTTGGGAAATATTGGATCAGTGTCTCTTTCAGTCTGACTCCATAGGGTTGTTGTGGAGAAAACAGGAGTCAGGAGTCGTATAAAATTAAAGGCAGGATGCAAATCCAATTATAGTAAAACTGGATATTTGAAAAAGGTTTTATTTTGTGGCTAATTCCCTTGACCTCCTAATCTAGCCTACAGGACTAGAGGAATTAGAGCCCGTCCAAGAATTAACCCAGTTTGCAGTGCTTAGCCAGGATGCCCAGATAAAGTCATCCAGCAGTTTCGGCCACCTGATAAGTTGAATAATGTTTGCACAAGCTGCTTCCTTATCTAGTGTTTCGATCTGTTTTACTGTTATGTATCTTTTTAATGGTTGGCATTGATCTCAATTCTTTTCTCCTTTTTTCTTTTGCCTACCACGTTATGCTTTTAACTAAATGTCAGGTCTGGAAGTGTTTTATTTAAAGGGAAGCTGCAAAGGCTTGAGGGCAAAATGAGAGAATCCCAACCTGTGACAGCTTGAAAAGAGCTCTGCAGCTATTCACTTCTTTGCAGTCTAGATAAGGACTTATAATGCTATATTCAGGGTATAAACACCCTGACCTTCTTTCACGTGGGAACTTAAGGAGAGAGATGTATAGTCTCTCGTCACTAAATGAGGTTTAGCAAGGACTCTGCATCAGAGATTGAATTCAAAGGGGTTTGTTTAGAACATAGAATGCTAGAGTTGGAAGGGACCTTGGAGGTCTTCTAGTCCAACCCCCCACTTGAGCAGGAGACCCTGGCCTAGACCATTTCAGACAAGTGGTTGTCCAGTTTCTTAAAAGCCTCCAGTGATGGAGCACCCACAACTTCTGAAGGCAAGCTGTTCCTCTGGTTAATTGCTTTAACCATTAGGAAGTTTCTCCTTAATTCCAGATTGCTTTTCTCTTTGATTATTTTCCATCCATTGTTTCTTGTCTTGCCCTCTGGGTGCTTTGGAAAATAGTTGCTCCCCCCCTCCCCATCTTTGTAGGAGCCCCTCAAATATTGGAACAGTGCTATCATGACACCCCAGTCCTTCTTTTCATTAGACCACACAAAGTCAATTCCTGCAACTGTTCTTCATATGTTTTAACCTCCAGCCTCTTTTGTTGCCCTTCTCTGCACTCTTTCCAGAGTTTCCAGAGTTGTGATCTAAGTAAGTCTAGTATTCCAGGACTTCAGGGACACTTGTGGGATCATTTCATTGCTGGGGCTTGAGAAAGGGCTGTGTGTCACACTTGTAGGAAACAAAATTGTGTGAGAACACCACTAAGTTTAGGTTGAGATAATCTTTGCTTATACCACAGGGTTATTTGTGTAAACGGAGATGGAGTAGGAGGGCCACCATGTGTTGCTCAGATAGTAGCCACCACTTTGTTTACTTGCAGAATAGCAGCCCTCACGTTGTATTGTTAATCTCCTAAATCCACAGGGAAGCAAGGGCCACATCAGGCCCACCACTTCCTGATCCCTGTGCTTGGAAGCCCTTAATCCACCCCCTTCTAGCATTGAAAATGCTGCCTGGTTGGATAAATGAAAAGTGTGCAAGAAAACAAGCAAGCTCAGAGAGCACCAAGGACCCCACAGTCGACGACGTCCTCTTCCTCCTCCTCCTGCTCCTCCTCCTCCTGCTCCTGCTCCTCCTGCTCCTCCTGCTCCTCCTCTTCCTCCTCCTCCTTCTCTTCCACTCTGCAAATCCCACTCTCTTTAGCACTGATGATGTTATCTAGTTGGGTAATGAAACGTCTCTACAACAAAACTACCAACCCCAAAGGGCACCAGGGACTCCACACAGTCTTTAATCTGCAGGCGAGAATCTTCTGAAAGCATGTAAGATCTTCTTTCTGTCGTGCCCTATGCCATCAGCTTCTTGGGTCTCCCCCACCCTTCTCAGATTTGCTGGTTCCTTGTCTATTCATGCCGATTAAACCCTTCAGAGGAAGGAATCAGAACGATTAGCCTTTACACCCACACATGTTCATGAGGAACAGCATAGTGCTAATTAGGAGGAGGAGGATGCTAGAGCAAATAATACACAAAATGATGCATTGCAGCCTTCTCCAAATCTAATGCTGCTGTTTTTAGGATATTTAGATGCTAGCTCTCATCGTAGCCATCATTGGTCCACGTTGGTTATGAATCATCTCAGTCCTATGCACATCTGAGTGGATGTGAAGGACATCACTTTGGTCTAGGACAGGGGTGACAAACCTTGGTTCTTTTATGACTTGTGGACTACAACTCCCAGAATTCCTGAGCCAGCATAGGGGAACTATGGCCCCCTTGATGACTTCTGGGCTTCCAACTCCCAGAATTCCTGAGCCAGCAGGTGGGAACTATGGCTCAAGAATTCTGGGAGTTGAAGTCCACAAGTCAAAAGAGCCGAGGTTCCCCATCCCTGGTCTAGGATATGGGAAAAGCTGATCTGGCATTTGGAAAAGAGCAATTCAGGTAATTCTTGACTTACAACGGTTCACTTACTGACCATTCAAAGAGGTAAAAAGGTGTCAGACAATAGCCCCATAGGGTTTAAAGGGATAAACACAGGGCATTTTCCTATTTGTAAGCAGTTTTCTGATAAAACAAACTCATAATGCCATTATCTGAGGCTAAGAAATTAAATTGAATGGAAATTCCCAGGACTGAGAATGGAAAATAATATTCCACCTGAGCTACCTGAGGCTACCTATGGTGGGGAGAATTGGGGGGGGAGCACATGATGGCACATGGATGATGTCGTTGTTACAGAAATGTAAACTAATTTGGTCTAGATAGAAACCAGGAGACAGTGAGTTCTAGTCCCGCCTTAGGCATGAAAGGGGGTTGGGTGATTTTTTGGGGCCAATCACTCTCACTCAGCCCAGCCCACCTGTTGTTGTGGAGAAAATAGGAAAATGAAGGAGTATTAGGTTATGTTCACCGTCTTGACAGTTATTTATAAATGTAATGAAGGTGGATATAAATAAATAAATAAATAAAAGCCGTCACTTCCCAATGGAAGTGGGCACAGATGCCATTTGTGTGATGTCATTATGTGCTTGTCACTTTAGCATCATCCTAGCTGGCTGCAGAGGCTGTTGTCAAACTCTTTCCCCCATCCGCAATCCTCTGTAAATTGAGATCAGCTAGCACACACCGTATAGAAACACACAAGGGAAGGGAGAGTGAGTGAGCTAGTCCATCACTGATGATATACAACTTGGTGCCATCCGAGGGATTATCAGCAGATAACAGAAGCTGAATTCTTGGAAGCTCCTAGATTCTCAGCTGCCTGGTTTGTGCAGATGAAAAGCCGTTCCAATTTCTATCTGGGCTTCCACCAATTTAAACAATTCTCCACACAACTAAAAATAAAATGCGACTGTGTTTCCCTGGATGCACCCCCTGAGTTTCTTGCCTGTCTTTCGTAGCCTGTCATAGGATTGGAGACAAGGTTTGAACGATGGAATCAGCCCAGCAAGATTGATCATTGGGGTTGCAGCTCCCAGGGGTTCAGCAATACAGGTGGTCTTCATTTAATGAATCAAGATCAAGTATTAGTACCGCTTTGCTAAGCCCTAGTAAGACCATACCTGGAATACCGCAGCCAATTTTGGTCACCATATCACAAAAAAGATGTTGAGAGTTTGGAAAAAATTCAGAGAAGAGCAACTAAGATGATCAAAAGCCTGGAGACTAAAACATACGAAGAACGGCTGCAGGATTTGGGTTTGGCTAGTCTAAAGAAAGAAGAAATAGGGGAGACATGATAGCAGTGCTCCAGTATCTGAGGGGCTGCTACAAAGAAGAGGGAGGTCAAGTTATTCTCCAAAGTACCAGAGGGAAGGATGAGAAACAATGGTTGGAAGCTGATCAAAGAGAGAAGCAACGTAGAATTGAGGAGAAACTTCCCAACAGGGAAGACAATTAACCAGTGGAACACCTTGCCACCAGAAATCATGAGTGCTCCATCACTGGAGGTTTTAAAGAAGAGACTATATAGCCACTTGTCTGAGATGGTATAGGTCAGGGGTGTCAAACTCAATTTCATTGAGGGCCGCATCAGCATTGCAGTTGCCCTCAAGGGGCCGGGTGGGTGTGGCCAGGGTGGGCGTGGCCTACTGGGTGGGTGTGGCTAGAGTGCGTATGGCCTACTGGGTGGGCGTGGCCAGCTCTACATTGTTCGCATCAAGGGTGCCTATGGGGACCTGGGCAGGAGTGGGACAGATCTGAGGGTCTCTGGCAGAAGGAGGGTCTCTGGGCCAGGGCCAAGGCAGTGGGGGCTGTTCCCTCACTGTTTCCAGGATGGCTTCGCGGGCCACATGAAACCACTTTGTGGGCTGGATCCGGCCCCCGGGCCTTGTGTTTGACATGTCTGGTATAGGTTCTCCTGCTTAAGCGGGAGGCTGGATTAGAAGACCTCCAAGGTCCCTTCCAGATCCTATTCTATTCTATTCTGTTCTGTTCTGTTCCATTTCTATTTCTATTTCTATTTTTTCTATTTCTAATGACTATTCCTTCAGTGAGCATTCAAAGTTATGACTCTGCCGAACACAGAGACTTACAACCAATCCTTGGTAGTTGCGGCCATCACTGTGTCATTGTGGTGATAGGCTGGTGATGCGGACACTCATCAACTGGATCACAATTGCGGTATTGCAGTACATCCAATGGTCACATAATCACCATTTGCAACCTTTGCTGTTAGCTTCCCACAAGCAAAATTGGTGTCAGTGTCTTTAATGCTAGTCTGGGGTAAATACAGAACTTTTGAAAATGTAAGGAGAATTTCCAAGCCTTGTTTGCAGTAGAGGTAGTCCTCAATTTATAACAATGCATTTGGTGACTGTTTAAAGGTACAGAGGCAGTGAAAAGGTTAGGACCGGTTTTTCACGCATAATGGCCATTGCAGCATCCCCAGGATCATATGATCAAAATTTGGATGCTTGGCAGCTGACTCATATATATGACAGTTGCCCTGATCACATGATCACCTTTTTGTGGGTTACGTGGTCACCTTTTTGTAATCTTCTGATGAGCAAAGTCAGTGGGGAAGCCAGATTCACTTCACACAATCACATTACCAACAACTGCAGTAAATGAAGTTAACAGCTGTGACAAGAAAGGTTATAAAATGGTGGAGCAGTGGGCTAATGCCTCCTTAAGTAACACCAGCTGCCTGCAATTAGTGCAGGTTCGAGTCCCACCAGGCTCAAGGTTGACTCAGCCTCCCATCCTTCTGAGGTAGGTAAAATGAGGACCCAGATTGTTGGGGGCAATAAGATGACTTTGTAAAAATGCCACTTGCCCCCCCCCCCCCGAAAGCACTAATAAGCAGGCATATACACAGAATGAAGGCTATTGCTAAGCAATTGATTTGTGCTTCTTAGATTGTAAGACGCCCTGAGTCTTTGGAGAAGGGCGGGATATAAATGGGATTAAAAAAAACCTCACTTAACAGCTGTCTTACTTAGCAACAGAAATTTGGGACTCAGTTGTAGACTCGGGACTACCTGTAGGTTCATTAAAGGCAGAGCCTCTTCAGATGATGAAGAGTGAAACCTTTTCTTCCAGGTCTCTGACGGCTTGGACTAAGTTCTCGTTTCAAGATAAGCTACTTGCAGGCGTCCCATCTATCTCTTGGATATTTATATCTCATTTCCTCTCCATTCTTTTTTCTGCCTCCCTTGCAATCTCTCACAGGAAGGTATTTTTTATTAAAACATATCTGTTAACCTATTAACGGCTAGACTAGACTAGCAAATCAGCTGTCTGTCAGAAGACATTTCCCTCTTCTCACAACACAATGAACAAAACTCAACCACAGTTTCAACTGGGAAACTGTGAGCCGCCTAAACCAAGTCCAATCCAAAAAAAACCCAAGATCGAATTCCTGGAAGATTCGCGTTCAGACAAATCGTTCATCAGTAGACACATAAGGATAAACTGCATTTGCGCAGCATTCAAGTGAGATAATAATAAAACTTAGGGAGGAAACAAAAAGAATAGAACACATCCCCTCTAGCCTCCAACATCCAGATAAGCAAGGATTAACACCAGACAAATAGCGAAGCAGAAGAAAATAACCTACCAAAGAGGAAGCCGCACCCCCACCAAAACGGGCAGGGCAAAACTACTGTACGTAATTAGGGAGCAAACCCAACACCTACTAGCACTGATGTTTTATGATGATGCGTCATAAAATATCTGCAAGCAAACTGTCAAGCTCAGAGAACACTAAAAACATAGGTTTTTGCAACATTTTGCAAACTCTAAAGGGCACTTGACATAGCATCATGCCCATATGCTTTTTTCTCTGTTTCTATTGCAAAATGTGAGCTCTGCTGTCAGGCACTGGGGAATTTGGGATTCAGGCAGTTCAAATGAGTATAAAGGTTTATTGCAAGCTTAGGCTCTCTCTAAGAATCTGACCAACTAGCGGTCAAGGGAAATGAGTGGGAGATGAGAAAGGCATTCAGAGTGGGCTGGAGTTAGATCTCCTGCAGGTATGCAGGGACTGGTGAGTTATGACACCTTTGACCCATCTCGCCAGCTCAGCCTGGCCATTTCCATCTGCTATGGAACCTGATTCCTTCATGCCAGGTCATTGCCTGATCTGCAGATCCTTACTTATTTTCCTGCCTTTTGAGATCTGTTTGCTCGTGCTGCTTTCTATGATCTCTGGGCCTAAAGAGCTAAGTCTGTTTTAGTACAGATGTGACTTCATCTCTAACCTTCTCCCTCTCCTTCCTTCATTTGATGCATTAGCCAGAATGCTGTGTAGGACGGTTGCTAATAGAAAAATCATTGGATAGTTCTCTTCTCGCATCCTTGTTTATGCTCTGCGGTTGGAGTGATGTGAATTCATTGATGCTGACCCCACGTTACCTTTCCCAGTTCTTCCCCTCTTCATCCAAATGGCTGCATTTAATGTAGCAGCTTCAGATGTTGATTAATCAGCCGTTCCATAATGTGCAATTTCCAATGCAGACTTGCTAAAGAGACCTTCAAGGTAAACCCAATGATGAATTGCTGGGTGTGAGGAGGAAACCCTTCAGGTCTCTGCTGCTAAAGGTCCAGATGTGAAGATTTCCTAGGAAATTATTAAATTTAGATATTTGTCAGCAGACAGCCATGGATTAGCATCCCACTGGATTGACGTTTGCATTGAGAAGATTCTTCAAAATTTTTTGTTGAAGGTTATTAGCTAAACAGAGTCAGGCCAAACTCTTCTCAATAACTGTAGTTTTTCAGAATCGATCCCAAGATGTTCCTACCCCCCCTTGAATTCACTCCCATGGCATGAAGTAAAGTAACTTGGGCAAGGAGTAAGACCAATTTATGGAGGTGAGAACTCTACCTTCAAAAGCTGCCTCCCTTATGAAGAGTAGTTGCAGGAGACAGGAAAGTCCTGACTTGTGGGCTTCACTACATACAGGAGGTATTGAATGCTCCATCATTGGAGGTTATCAAGAAGACAGCCACTTGTCCAAAATAGTATATACGAGTCTCTTTCTTGAGCAGAAGATTGGACTAGAAGACCTCCAAGGTCCCTTCTAAGCTTTCTGGCTACAGTTAAATGAATCACTGCCGTTGTTAAGTTAGTAACAAGGTTGTTAAGTGAATCTGGCTTCCCCATTGACTTCGCACGTCAGAAGGTTGCGAAAGGTGATCACATGATCCCAGGTATGCGAACAACCGGTTCTCCGTGTGGATGCTGTTTCCGGAAGTCCATTCTAGGCTTGGTCAACAATAAATTAGCTACTGGTTCTGCCGAACTGGTGCGAACTGGCTGAATCCCATCACTGATCCCCGGACACTGCGTCTGTCACAAACTAGGCAGTTGCCAAGCATCTACATTTTGATCACATGATCATGGGGATGCTGCAAAGGTCGTATCTGTGAAAAAATGGTCATAAGTCAATGGTTTGGAGTCTCTTCAAGCCCACTAGAGACCTAAATCCAGCCCCCCCCTCGAATTCTATGAACTCTTATCTAGTGCCAATTTATTTATTTATTTATTTATTATTTGGACTTATATCCCGCCCTATCTCCCGAAGGACTCAGGGCGGCTAACAACAATAACATACAATAAATACAGAAATTAAGATAAAATTAAAATTAAAGGCCTCTGTACAATAAATTAAAATTAAAATTAAAATGAATTAAAAATTAGAGTTAAAAAAAATTAAAAATATAATTAAAATCCCTGTCAGTCCAGGTCAGCCAGGTGGAAAAGGAGTGTTTTGAGGTCGTGGCGAAAGGACTGGAAATCTGGGGCCATCCGAAGCTCAGGGTTCCACAGGGCTGGCGCTCCCACAGAGAAGGCTCTCCCTCTGGGGGTCGCCAGCTGACATTGTCTAGCCGACGGTACCCTGAGGAGGCCCTCTCTGTGTGAGCGTACTGGGCGATGGGAATTCGTTCCCAGCAGCAGATGGTCCTGCAAGCCTAAGCCATGTAGGGCTTTAAAGGTAAGTACCAGCACCTTAAATCTAAATTTGCCTTGAGCATTAGTAAATCAAATTCTTGGGTGTAGGAACTGTGTAATAAACGGAGGGCTTTGAACTCAGCTCCTGTTCCTGGTTATTTGGGCCTGACACTTACAATCCAGATTCAAAGTTCCAATGGTCAGCATCCTCCCACGGTTGTGGGCCACATTTCAGGCCTTCAGCAACTGGGCTGCATTCACGGCCATTTGCAGTGTGTCCCGTGCTCACGTGATTGTGTTTTATGACAATTTTGCCAAAACCCAGCATTTATTTCCCGTTTACAGTGAAACTGGCCTATAGCAAACCATGGATTTGCTTAACAAATGCAGCATTTACTTAATGACTGTGGTGATCCCTTTACAATTGCGGTGTTCACTTAAAACTCCTAAAATTGAGTTGGTCACATGACTAGCCTGTTTTATGACCGTCACAACTTAAAACCATAATGGGCAGTCTCCATTACAAATATACATGTCCCAGGATATTGTTGCAGGATCCAGTCTGGCTCAGTCACCAGAACTAGAGGTTTAGTCTTCTGAGCTTCCAGACTCGTGCTGGACCCATCTCTCTTACCAGTCTCCATTACTTCACAACTCGAGGACTGCCTGTACATGAGTCTCCAGACTTGGCTTCACTTTTGACGTGCTGATACTTTGCAACTAATAAAACATATTCTTTGAGGAATTTGCAATCCTTGGGGTTCTGCTTTATTCGTCTCTGTCTGTTGGAACCATGACATTAAACCAAGTCTGGAGACACACGTAACAATTCCCCAATACAAAGTTTAAAAATCCCTCCCCTAAAACTATGCAAGCAACTACGTTCCCCAATACATCTTCTTGGCGGGCTCTTTACGCAATGCCCAGCCTGCAGTCTCAGGAGCAGCTGATGACCTTGGTTCCCACGGGACAAAAGATTATTTAGACTAGTGAAGCACTTGGGCAACCCCCCTCCCTCTGTTCTATGTGGCAACCAAAAATGAGTAGGAAAAATGGCTGCAGCCATTCTCATTTGTAGAGTTGACAACTGGTTAATATTGAAACCATTGAAGTTCTGCTGTTTTATGTTGGGATCAGGATATCCTTTACGCTGGTGGTCTTCTTTAACATCCCAAGGAAAGACCACACGCATCAGCTATGAGGTCTCCTAAGCTTCAGAGTAAGCCAGGATCGTTTTGCTCTCCTTTCTATGCTTCGCTATTGGCAGAACTAAATAGCTCTGATTTTCAGCGTGCCTAATGCAGCTTTCTGGTTGCAAAGGTTGCAAAGACAAGCATTTCAATGAGGCACAGCTGGGTAGCTCTGCATTCAACTCCATCAGTCACTCTCAAGAAGCTGTTTTCCTCCTCTGGCTGCTTAATGAATAGATGTGAGAAGAAGGAAATGGTCTTTCCATGTGGTCATGAAATCTCTTGGGTCAAAATTCTCAAGGTCTTTTCTGCAGAGTTCCGTTGGGACAGGATGGAGCTCAGAGTTCATTTTGTTGGTCGTTTCTGGTGCGTCCAGTTCTCTTCTTCTTTTTGGACTGCAAGTTGACCCCGGGAGGGCAGAAAAAGGCATTTGCTTGGCAGCTGTTTCAGCTCTTTTCAGCTGTTCCTTTCAAGTGGGCTGTTAAATGCAGCCTCTCCCCGTCCCTCTGGGGCCTGGTAGCCATCTGTGGAATCCAGAAGACCGTCAGTTGGTAGGACACAAGAAGAGCCATGAGAAGGCATCTAGGTTCCTTCCAAAACAAATCAATAGAGGAGAATATTTGTAGCTTGGGGTTGAAATGAAGGGCCCTCTTTGAGCTTGGCTGTTTTCTTGCAGACATTTTATTACCCAAACTAGGTAACATCATTAGTGCTGTTGTGCTAACAGACAGTGCGGAGGATGTTACCTAATTTGGGTAATGCAACATCTACAACAAAGCAACCAAATTCAGAGAGCAGCAAGGACCCTTCACATTGGAAATCTTTTCTCCCGAATCAGCATCATCAGAAGGTCCATGGAAGATCAGCATTTGCAATAGTGCCGAATGTCCAAAGCTGAGGTGTAGGGTGAGGGTGATGGTTCATCGGTTTCCGAACATTTCGTTACAAGGCTAGGTAACATCTTCAGCACAGTTTAGGGGATGTCGGTGTCAGTGTTCTGCTTATGAAAGTTTCAGGCACAAAAATCTTTCTGCCATCTTTCTACCACTTCATCAGTGATGAAAGAGAGCATGCCTTCGGCGCTTCTTTTAAATGGCAAGATTATCTGGATGAAATCTTTATGGGCGAAGGGTGACCTTTTTGGTATTCAGTGGTTCTGTCTTTCTTTGCATAACCTCCCTTCCACTGAATCCCAGGAAAATACAGGAGGAGCCTGTTCCCAATTATTTCCCCCCTAGTTTGGATGGCATGGGCATCCGGAGTGAGGAACGGAGGGTCTGACAGATGCATTAGCACCAGCAATGGCACCTTCTGCTAACTCCGGTGATAGTCAACTCAAAAAGACCCATCAAGAGAAATTTGAAAGATGCTCTTAAGCAGGATCCAGGTTGCTCCAGGATCCAGGACCAGAAGTTTAGTTTTCTGAGCTTTAGATTCATGCTGGAGCCCATCCTCAGGAAACTTCTCTCTACCAGAATATGTGCTTTGGGCTATTTCATGCGTCATATTTATGTGGTGCCTGGTTGTGTGTGGGTTTTTAGTTGTTGAATGGGGTGTTGGTGGCCGGCTGTCAAGTCATTGGCTGTTGTTTCCATGTGCTACCAGTTCCTTGGCTCTTAAGTATCTGGTAAGCAGGTGATAAATCAGCACTCTTGTTGACTGACAAGGGGCCTTATTTCCCAGACTTCAATTAATCCCTGGCTATCTTTGTACCTGCTTGGCCAACAATCTTAGTAGCTGCAAAACTGAATGCATGTCCTTGTTTATTCTCTTAAGCAGCCTGAAAATAAGGTAGAAAAACAGAAGCCAGAAGATTTTGGATTCTTTTCTCCTCCACCAGTTTCACTCTTTGACCAGCAATGGATATTGGTACAGGTAGCCCTTGAATTACAACCATTCATTTAGTGACTGTTCAAAATTACAACGGCATTGAAAAAGGTGACTTGTGACTGTTTTTCGCACTTATGACCGTTGCAGCATCCCCAGGACCATGTGATTCAGATGCTCAGCAACTGGCCTGTATTTATGATGGCTGCAATGTCCCATGGTTATGTGATCACTTTTTGAAATTTTCTGACAAGCAAAACCAACAGGGAAGCCAGATTTACTTAACAACTGCATTACTAACTTAACGGCAGTGATTCACCTAACAACATAGCAAGCAAAGTCATAAAATGGGGCAAAAAGCTCATTTGGCAATGGAAATTTTGGGCTCAGGTATGGTCATAAGTCAAAGACTACCTGCATTTAACCCCAGAACTCATAGCTGAGGCTGGAAAGATTCTTCGGAATGAAGGCAAACATACCTATCCCAGGTAATATTGCAGGATCCAATCTGGGTCAGTCCCCAGGACCAGACGTTTAGTCTTCTGAGCTTTCAGACTTGTGCTGGAGCCCGTCCTCAGGGAACTTCTCTCATCAAAATGTGTGCTTTGGGTTGTTCTATATGTGGTATTTATATACTGCCCATTGTGTGGCTTTTTATTGTTGATTGGGGTGTTGATGGCTGGCTATTAAGTCATTGGCTATTGTTTCCTGGTGCTGCCAAACCCTCGCCACCTAAAGACTTCATAAGCTGGTGGTAAATCAGCACTCATGCTAACTGACAAGGGGCCCATTTCCCAGACTTCAATCATTTCCCTGGCTGTTTTTATACCTGCTCATCCAACAATCTTATTAGCAGCAAAATTGAATGTATGTCCTTGTTCGTTGTAATGTGAAGCTACCAATCAGTTTGGATCTCCCTGTCTCACCATTCATGTTCTTGCGATCTGGTGGAAAGGTTCTTCTCCAAATCTCTAGGGATTGACAGTTGCCAGAATTTAACAGAATGGCAACACAGAGGCGGCAGCTTTCCTCCCAATCCCCAGGGCCCATTTTTGCCAAACTCCGAGTCCGTAGTGCCCACAAAACACTAAAGGTAAAATGATTCTGCTGAGCACACAGGCTTCCTCCCCAATTCCTGTCCACTGACTGGAACCATAAAATAAATGCACTGAGTCTGTGGGAGGCTCTATTTGTTTAACAGCCAAGTATCCCTCCATAGATGGACCGGGCAGAGTTTTCAGCTCTTTCTGCAGCCGAGGCTAGAAAATTTTTTTAAAAAAAATGAATGTGCATTTGCATTTTTAAATTTAAATGAATTAAATTCAAAAATTAATCCCTGAGGATTGCTGGCTGGGGGAAGGTTGGGAAGATGGGGAAGGTCCATCCTTTCAGTTTACAGTTCTGAGTTTGATCCGTGGTCTCATTTATTTTTCAATGAATGTTAATGGAAGAGTTACTTTACAGAGTAAAAACAATGGAAATTTAAAGGGAAAAAGGGAAGGGAAGAAATAAGTGAATAAGTAAGAAGCAACAAAGAAAAGAAAGAAAGAGATGAGGCAGCTTCTGGTCTTCTTTTCAGCAGATAAAAATGCACTTATATTTTATTCTCTCTTTCTCTCTAGTTATATGGTGGCTCCCTTCTTTCAATGTACAGAGAGTACTCAATTTATGACCGTTCATTTAGTGATTGTTCAAAGTTACCACAGGACTGGAAAAAGTAACTTATGACCATTTTTCACACTTACGACCATTGCAGCATCCCCAAGGTGTCATATGATCATGATCACGATGGTTGCAGCATCTGGGATCATAGGATTGCCTTTTCTGATTTTGCAGTTGGCTTCTGGCAAATAAAGTCAGAAGCACCAAGGAGCCCGCAACTTCTGCACACTTCAGTGCCTTCTGAAGACCCCTTGGGAATAACATCCCGAAAGAAAATGAAACTTTCTCTCTTCTCTTTATCGCAGGCTTGGTCCACTGACCCCTTGCCAAGATGCCGTTGGTGAAGCGCAATATCGAGCCCCGCCATCTTTGCCGGGGGGCCCTTCCTGATGGGGTGACCAGCGAGTTGGAGTGCGTGACCAACAGCACTTTGGCTGCCATCATTAAACAGTTGGGAAG
This sequence comes from Daboia siamensis, assembly GCA_024449315.1. NCBI lineage: Eukaryota > Metazoa > Chordata > Lepidosauria > Squamata > Viperidae > Daboia > Daboia siamensis. The sequence goes on along the minus strand of JAKJMR010018562.1, from coordinate 226,355 downwards.
CCTCAGTAAGTGGGCAGGTTTCTCACTTCCTCCGGGACCCACAAATCTAAATTTAATTTAATTTAAATGGAGGCTAAAACATATAGGGAACGGTTGCTGGAATTGGGTATGTCTAGTTTAATGAAGAGAAGGGTGAGTGGTGACATAATAGCAGTCTTCCAGTATCTCAGGGGCTGCCCCAAAGAAGAGGGAGTCAAGCTATTCTCCAAAGGGACTGAAAGCAGGAGAAGAAGCAATGGATGGAAACTCATCAAGGAGAGAAGCAACCTAGAACTAAGGAGAAACTTCCTGACAGTTAGAACAATTAATCAGTGGAACAACCTGCCTCCAGAAACTGTGAATGCTCCAATACTGGAAACTTTTAAGAGACTGGACAGTCATTTATCTGAAATGATATAGGGCTTCCTGCCTGAGCAGGGGGTTGGACTAGATGACCTCCAAGATCCCTTCCAACGTATTATTAATTTAATCTAATTTAACCTTAACCTTAACTAACTTAATAGTTTATATGCTACCTATCCTGCCAAGAGGCAACTCTAGGTGACTTTCAACCAACTTAAAATGGACTCTCAGGCTGCATTAATAGAGGGATAGAATCAAGAACACCTGTAGTTTTAGTACTGCTTTACAAAGCCTTAGTAAGGCCACACTTGGAATCCTGCATCCAGTTCTGGTCACCACAACACAAAAAAGATGTTGAGACTCTGGAAAGAGTGCAGAGAAGAGCAACAAAGATGATTAGGGAGCTGGAGGCTACTGATTTGGTTTATTCATGGTTCTTTCTATTGCATCAATCTAGGAAATGGCCTAATTCAGTAATTGGACTAAAATAATCTACTGGATCCCAAATTGAGACAGTCCTCAAGACATGGCTCTGAGCTGTCAGAATCCAGTGAAAATATTGTTTATTATAACTGCAAACTCATGGAAATCCCTCTTAGCACTCAAATGGAACCAGATTTAAATGCATCTCTCCATATTCCCATATTAGCATTGGATACTTTCTTTTTCTCGTTACTTATACTTTCCTATTGATTGGATGCTGCAAGAAAAAACAATAAAGTTGGGTTTGTAACATTTTTATCAGAAGAACTGGAAATACTTATCAAAAATTCTCAGCAGTCTGAACCCATTTTAAGACAGACTATGTAAACATGGCTGCTTAATATTATTTGCTAAGTACAAATAGCACCATTTGCCTTTTTCCCAACATTGGGGAATGAGTGTGTGCAGGCTTTGAGATGTAGCAAGTCACAATTATTTCACGTCTAATTTGGTTTTGAAAAAAAAAATCTGTTTTGCACTTTTCTTCAGTGCTCTACATTATTTTGATCCCCTTCCTTGGGCAAAGTCAGGTGACCAACAAAGCAGGTATCACGTTAGAGTTTCGCGTTTTCCCAAGGACTGGAAATTGTCCCACTAGGTCCATCCAAGGGGTCAAAAAAACAGAACCCAACCTGAGTTGCTTACATTGGTTAGGGATGGAGCCTTTTCTTCTGCTGAGCTTTTCTTGCCTGCCTGATTTGATTAATTATCTGCAAAGTCAACAGGAGCATTTGAAGGTCAGCTGGTGTTCAAGTCTGGTTCATGTGGCTTTTTCCACAGCAGAGTGCAAAAAGGGGTCCTGTCTGCTTTTGAAACATTGATATCCAGAAGAGAATCCATCTCTAGAGAGAATAGGTTAATGCCAGGGATGTTCCCTGGGATATTGTCCCATCTAAAAGGGACACGGTGGCCTAGCGGTTGAGATGCAGGGCTTGTCCAGAAGGTTAGCAGTTCAAGACCCATCCACCATATGACAGGGTGAGCTCTTGTTACTTGCCTCAGCTCCTGCCCACCTAGCAGTTAAAGAGGCTGGAAATGCGAGTAGATAAATAGGCACCACTTGGGTGAGAAGGTAACAGCGTTCCCTGCACGTCGGTCTTATAATCATGCTGGCCACATGGCCACAGAAGTGGTGATGTGATCCCCTTTTGCGACCTTCTGACAAGCAAAGTCAGTGGGGAAGCCAGATTCACTTAACAACCCATGTTACTAACTTAGCGATTGCAATGATTCACTTAACAACTGTGGGACAAAGGGTGGTAAAAGGGGGCAAAACTAAGCAACTGTCTTGCTTAGCAATAGAAGTTTTGGACTCAACTGTGGTCATAAGTTGAGGACTATCTGTATGTGATTGGCTGACTAGAGAGACCACTAGTCCAAACTAGGAACAGTACTAGCCATAGTTACCCTCTAGAACAGTGTTTCTCAAGCTGGGCGACGTGAAGATGTGTGGACTTCAAGTCCCAGAATTCCTCAGCCAGCAAAGCTGGCTGGGGAATTCTGGGAGTTGAAGTCCACACATCTTCACGTCGCCCAGCTTGAGAAACACTAATCTAGAACATCGCATCCGGTAGTTTATGATGGCTTCTCCATCCAGTTTCCCAACACCACTTTTTGAAGGCCATCTCTGTCTCTGCAAACCTCCAACGGGCTTCCCTTTTAACCCCTCTTTTCAGGCAGACACGCCGAAGATATTTTTGGAGAACTCTTCAACGAAGCCAATAGCTTTTATTTGCGGATGAATTCCTTGCAGGAACGAGTGGATCTTTTGGTGATCAAAGTCACTCAGCTGGACTCCACAGTGGAAGAAGGTACCGATGGTCAGAATGAATAGATTTCCATTCTTTGGCACGTTCTTTCTCTCTCTCTCTCTGTGTCTCTCTCTCTCTCTCTCTCTCTGTCATATTTCATCCACTCGTTGACAAATATCATCCCTTCTCACATCCCCTTCAATGCCTCCTTATTATCTTCTGGCAAAATGTCTTTGTAAGTCAGAGAATGGCCCCATTGTCTGTGATTGTGTGCAAAATCCAGACCCCACTCTCTCCTCATTCTAACTTTTAGTGAGTTATTTAGTCTTAATGCTGTAGATTTATTTTTCCCTAACTTTCTGCATAGCACACAACATAATAACAATATATTTTTTATTTATGACAGACTTTCTGCTTCCTACCCTCTGCTGGCTAAAAAACAGTTATTAATAAAATCACATTTAAAATCATTTGACAGTTGGGTCAACATCTTGCATCAACTGCCTAGCAGGTTGTCCATGGAGATTCTCAATCATCCAGGGTGTCCCAAAGATGTTTTTTCAAGAAGCAATTGGACTTTGTTTTTCCTTGAAGACATTTCATTTTCCATCTAAGAAGCTTCTTCAGTTCGGACTGAATGGTGGAGAATGGAAGAATTTGTATTCCTTGGAGTCATCTGATGGTTAGCATTCTTTCTGAGGGTCATTGAGGCCACTTGGAGGTTTATGTGTGTCCTCAGAGACACCTGAATAGTGCAAATGGATGTGGAAGTGCCCTCAACGATTCTCAGAGAGAGTACTAACGACCAGATGATTGCAAGGAATATAAATCCTTCCATTCTCCCTCATTCAGTCCGAACGGAAGAAGCTTCTTGGATGAGTAGCACAACGTCATCAAGGAAAAACAAAGTCCAGTTGCCTCTTGAAAAAGCGCCAGCAGGTTTTGCCAGCGGCCATGTGTGTGCGTGTGTACGAGTGTGTCTGTGTATTTTGTGCATGAGAGAGGGTCACGAGCCTATCCTAAAGCGTGCCTGGTTTGTGTCTTCCAGTCTCCCTGCAGGATATCAACATGCGGAAAGCTTTCAAGAGCTCGACCATCCAGAACCAGCAGGTGGTGTCCCGCAATTCGATTCCCAATCCTGTGATGGAGATGTACCAGCGTTGTGATAAGCCTCCCCCCTTAAATATCCTCACTCCATACAGGTAGGGTGGGTGAGGGGCAGAGCTGGTGGGTTTGCATCCGTTCTAAGGGTTAGAGCAGAGGTCTCCAACCTGGGTCACTTGTGGACTTCAACTCCCAAAATTGTGGACTTCAACTCCCAGAATTCCCCAGCCAGCTGGCTGGGGAATTCTGGGAGTTGAAGTCCACAAGTCTTATAGTGGCCCAGGTTGGAGACCCCTGTCTTAAAGGAAGGAATTTGACCAGGGATAGGCTGGAGGTTGGTGCCCAGAGGAAGCATGTCTTTACGACAGTGGAGATCCACAGAGTGGAAGAAGGGTGACAGTAACAAAAGTTTATCATCAATTATAATTTGGATGATGACAAGGGTGGGGATTGATTGACTGATTTGCTTTATTAAGTTTATAGGCCGCCCATCTAGCTTCGAGGCGACTCTGGGCGCCTTACAACCAAGGAAGCGGTGGGGGAAATATTGCTGGGAGCCTCTTGCACTGAAACGGGTCTCTCGCCCTTTCTTTTTGGGCTGAGCAACTCTCGGCTCCTCCCCAAGTTTCAAGAGAGTATTTATTCTGCACAAAATGTAGGACACAGTAACTCTACCAAAGTGGGACTTGCAGGATGCTGCGTCTCAGTGTTCTTGCAGGATTCCACCATTCTCCTCTTCCTCTTCCTCCTCCCTTCTCCTTCTCTTCCCCCTCCCCTCCCCTCCTCTCCCATCCCTCCCCTCCCTCCCCTTCCCTCATTATCTTGTTGGGAAGAACCCAGAAAAGGATTTCACAACAGCAACAACTCTTCTCCTTCCTCCTCCTCTTCCTCCTCCTTTTTCCTTTAGTTTCTCTTACTTTGGAGCAGTTGAATTACTTAACATCAAGCTCTGGGAATATTAAGATTTCTCTTTGAGTAGATGTGAACCATTAAAATGTTCCGTTGCAGAAGCACATTTCTTTTTGCAATCTTCCTTTTTTTTCAAAAATCCTCCTGCTGTTCTGAAACTAAAACTGCTCCTCCGTACGTTCCCCGGTCCGCCTCACTTGACTGAGCTTCGCGGGGCAAGGAGGAAGCCAACAGTGGATCGTGCTGCAGCTCTGCCCATCGTCGTAAACAACAACCGTCCCTTTCTTTTCTCCTTGCTCTCTTTCTTGCCCTCCTTTCCTCCCGCTTGCTGTTCCAGGGATGATAAGAAAGATGGCTTAAAGTTCTACACCGACCCCTCGTATTTCTTTAACTTGTGGAAAGAGAAGATGCTGCAAGCCACAGAAGACAAGAGGAAGGAGAAACGCAGGCAGAAGGTAAACAACAAAAAAAAAACAGCTGCAGAACCTGGAGTTCGTGGCAGGTGATCCATGTAGTCCTTGACTTCCCTCCACAGTTGGGATCAGGTGGTTAACTGATGGCCCTGGTTTTACAACCCTAATGAACTAATCCCTCCATAGCCCCTCCCTCATCCTGCCAGAACCGATGAAGCTTCTCAGATGAGAAGCAAAACCTCTTCTTATTCTTCCTCGAGGGGAAAAAAACGGTCCAGTTGCCTTTTGAAAAAGCCCTTTTGAGACAACCATGACCTGGATGATTGAGGATTTATGGCCACAGTGTTTAAGCGAACCACTGCAGTTGTTAAGTGAGTCACAAAGTTGTTAAGTGAATCCAGCTCCCTCCCCATTGATTTGACCGGTCGGAGGCTGGCTGCGAAGGTTGCCCGTGGCTAGTCACATGATCCCAGGATGTTGCAACTGTTGTAAATACATTACTGGTCACCAAGTCTCATTTTTTTCAGTGCCGTTGTAACTTTGAACAGTCACTAAACGAACGGCTGTAAGTCAGGGACTGGCTGTTGTAGATGCAGCTAAATTTCCATCTAGAAATCATAGAAGACAGGAAGAGGTTTATGTGGAACCAAGGAGAAAATTAAGAATTAATTGTGAGAACAATTAATCAGTGGAACAGTTTCCCACCCAGAGTTGGGAGGTTTTCAAAAAGAGATTGGATATCCATTTGTCCAGGATGATATAAGGACTCCTGCTTAGGGCAGGGGGCTGGACTAGAAAACCTCTAAGGTCCCTTCCGGCTTTATGATTTTATGAATCTCATCTTTTTTTACAAAGAAAATAGGTGTGCTCTTTCACTTTTGCTTTCCCATTCCCATCCAGTTGTATGGTCCAGCTCTATAGGTAACTCAGCAAGGGTGTGCTGCAAATTTTTATTAGTTTATCAAAATATATTTTTATTTATTTATTTTTATTTTATTAGATTTATATACCGTCCTTTCCCGAAGGACTCAGGGAGGTTTACAGGGTATTTAAAAAACAAAACCAATACAAAAGTTAAAAACAGTTAAGAAAAGATTAAATCATCCCTAAATTTAAAAAAACCCAGTTAAAAATTCTCAGCCTGGGCCGGAGAGCTCGAAGAGCCAGGTCTTCAGGTCCCGGCGAAATGTGTGAAGGTCGGGGGCAGTCCTAAGCTCCACGGGCAGCTGGTTCCAGAGGGCAGGCGCACCCACAGAGAAGGCCCTTCCCCTGGGTGTTATCCGCCGACAGTCTTTCATCGGCGGCACCCTGAGAAGACCCTCCCTGTGGGAGCGCACTGGACGAAGGGAGCTTGATGCTGGCAGCAGGTGTTCCCTCAGATGTCCCGGACCCAAGCCATTTAGGGCTTTATAGGTCATCACCAGCACCTTGAATCTCACCCAGAGGGCAACCGGGGGCCAATGCAGCTCGCAGAGTAGAGGTGTTACATGGGAGTATCAGGAAACCCCCATCACAACTCGCGCGGCCGCATTCTGCACCAGCTGAAGCCTCCGAGTAGTCCTCAAGGGCAGCCCCATGTAGAGAGCGTTGCAGTAGTCTAGACGGGAGGTCACGAGCGCATGAGTGACTGTGTGTAGGGCATCTCGGTCCAGATAGGGTCACAATTGGCGCACCAGGCGCACCTGGACAAAAGCCCCCCTGGTCACGGCTCCTATATGGTCTTCAAAATTGAGCCGTGAATCCAGGAGGACGCCCAAGTTGCGAGTCCTATCAATGGGGGGTAACACCTCACCCCCCCATCGTTAAGGGTGGAATAATCTGGTTAACCCAAGATGCCTATATGCACAGCCACTCAGTCTTGGCAGGATTGAGACGAAGCCTGTTTCTCCCCATCCAGACCTGGACCGCCTCCAGGCAACGGGACATCACGGCAAGGGCATCGCTGGGTTGGTTCGGGGTGGAGAAAACCACGAATGATCTCACCCAGCGGCTTCATGTAGATGTTGAACAGGAGGGGCGAGAGAACCGACCCCTGAGGAACTCTACAAACGAGAGGCCTCAGGATGGATCTCTTCCCTCCCGTCAACACCGACGGCGAGCGGCCCAGGAGATAGGAGGAGAACCACCGTAAAACAGTGCCTCCCATTCCCAGCCCCCTGAGACGCCGCAGAAGGATACCATGGTCGATGCTATCGAAAGCCGCTGAGAGATCTAATAAGACTAGGACAGAGGAGCAACCCCTGTCCCGAGCCCGCCAGAGATCATTCACCAGCGTGACCAATGCCGTCTCCGTGCTGTGCCCGGGCCTGAAACCTGATTGGTACAGGTCGAGATAATCAGTTTCCTCCAGGAACAGAGGAAGCTGATGCGCCACCACACTCTCAACAACCTTCGCCAGAAAGCGAAGGTTGGAGACTGGACAATAGTTATTTAAAACAGCTGGGTCCAGGACAGGCTTTTTGAGGAGGGGTCTCACCACCGCCTCCTTCAAGGCAGCGGGGAAGACACCCTCCTTCAAAGAAGCAGTTATTATGCCTGGAACCAGCCTCGTGTCCCCTCCCGAGCCACATAAACCAGCCAGGAGGGGCACGGATCCAACAAACAGGTGGTGGAGCTCAGCCTCCCCATGAACCTGTCCACATCATCAGGGGAAACAGGATCGAACTCAGTCCAGATAACATGCTCAAGACCGTCCGATTCCTCCACGTCAGACTCCGCCCAGTCAGAGTCCAAGCCGGCCCGGATCTGAGCGATTTTGTCCGTCAGATGGTGACTAAACTCCTCGGCCTGTCCCTGTAAGGGATCCTCCCTCACCTCCTAGTTAAGAAGGGAGCGAGTCACCCTAAACAGGGCGGCCGGGCGATTATCTGCGGACGCAATGAGGGCAGCAAAGTAATTAGCCCTCACCGTCCTCATCGCAGTAAGATAAGATCTTATAAAGGAACTTAGCTGCAATCAGTTAGATTCGGAATGGCTGGACCTCCAACCGCTCTCTAGACCCCGTCTCTGACGCTTCATCTCCTGGAGCTCCGCAGAAAACCATGGAGCCCAATGGGATCTGCGATGGGTCAGAGGTCGCAAGGGTATGACACAGTTGAGTGCCTCGGTGGCCGCCTTTTCCCAGGCATCCACCAAGGCATCAACTGGGCTGTGAGTGAGGGCGATAGGTATTGACCCAAGCACCATCTGGAACCGTTCAGGGTCCATTAGGCGCCTGGGGCAGAACCATTTAGTTGGTTCCGCCACCCAGTGGCGGGGGGTGGCATAATGAAAGACCAGCCGCAGGAGATGATGGTTGGACCATGACAGGGGAATAATGTCCGGGAAACCCCCTCCCAAATCATCCAACCACTGTCCAGATAGGAACACCAAGTCGAGAGTGTGACCCCCCACATGAGTTGGGCCTTGAATTACCTGGGTCAGGTCCATGGCCGTCATGGAAGCCATGAACTCCCGGGCTAACTCCAAAGACCCTTCCAGGGATTACAGGTTGAAGTCACCCAGCACTATAAGCCTGGGGAACTCCACCGCCAACCCTGAGAGGGTGTCGAGCAGCTCGGGCAGAGCTGTTGCCACACAGCTGGGCACCAGGTATGTAAGCAACAAGCTCATCTGAACCCGAGAACCACATCTCAGGAGGAGGGACTCACTCCCGCCAATCTGGACAATGGTGGTCTCCCGCGGACATAAAGTCTCCCTGATAACCACCGCCACCCCACCGCCCCTACCCTGAGCCCATGGCTGGTGTAGCACACGGAAACCTGGGGGGCATAACTCGATCAGAGGGATCCTTCCCTCCAAGCCCAACCAGGTTTCTGTAATACATGCCAGATCCGCGCGTTCCTCCTCGATCAAGTCATGAACGAGGGGAGCCTTATTAACAATGGATCTGGGATTAAAATATACCAGCCTGAGCTCAGGGGCCTGATCACCCTCACCCCCGGGCAGAAGGGTGCTAACCGGAGGGTCGGAGTGTGTCACCGCTCGCAAGCAGCAGGGGCGCAATCCCAGATGTCGATACGGCCCTCCGTGCACACACCTGCTGCCATTCCCTATCGTCGTGGGGATTTGAAGCCCCACCCCAACAGATCCAGAACCAGCCGCCTCTGACCCAAACCTCATCCTGCCGGGACCCCAAACTGGCCCAGACTGAGTGCCGGTTAATAATTCCCTCCCCTCCCTCCCCCTCCGTAACCTATTAAAATAACCGGCTAAAAAGTGAATCAGAGGCCTCTTAATATGTCTTCGCTCGAGGCCCCTATCTAAGCCTAGCCACCTCTCGGGGTCCCAACAATTGGGCCCATCATTAAGGGGAGTGTAGAAAAGGGCAGCGGGTTGAACCCAGGGGGGAGAAACCCCCCTGAGGGCATACAAGTCGGCTTCAGAGTAGTTCTGTTCTGTTCCAACCTACAACCGGCCCTGTTAGAATGTCAGGGAGAACCCCTTTTTATAAACAATAGGATGGAACTAATCCAACCAGCCTGCAATTAGTGCAGGTTCGAGTCCCACCAGGCTCAAGGTTGACTCAGCCTTCCATCCTTCCAAGGTAGGTAAAATGAGGACCCAGATTGTTGGGGGCAATAAGCTGACTTTGGAATAATGCCGCTTGGGGGGGGGGAAGCCCTAATAAGCAGGCATATACAGTACATAGAATGAAGGCTATTGCTAAGTACATTGATTTGTGCTTTAGATTGTAAGCCGCCCTGAGTCTTCAGAGAAGGGCGGGATATAAATGGGATTAAAAAAAAATATTTGCAAAAGCTAAACGAAAAAGTTCAAACAAAAGTTGAACAAATACAGACCAAGACTTATCGGAAGCTCTTCAAACGGTTGCCTTCAGCAACCAGCACCTCCCACACATTCCCCTTTTAACAGCAGTCCCAAGGTGTGGCTTCTCATTGCCTTCTCCCGAGTTACCTCATTACTTTCCTCTGCTCAGTTCTGCTAGATTGCCTCCTGCTCCTAGCATCCCTGAACAGAGCCAGCTGTGGATCGTCTTCTTCCAATCCTTCATGCTCACACAGCTGAGTCTGAGGAGGAACAAGATGGGAGGGGCCAGGCTGAGAGTTCTGCTGTGCATCAGAACCTTCCTCTGACACCAAAGGCTCTCCAAACCCCTCTTCCTCCTCCTCCTCCTCTTCCTCCTCCTCCTCCTCCTCCTCCTCCTCCTCCTCCTCCTCCTCCTCCTCTTCAGAATTGTCCGACTCAGCTGCCGAAACCACAAGCTGACACTGAATCACGACACAGGTGTAGAATAAGCTGTTTTGTAATTGGGATGGAGGGGACTTTGCCCCAGCTCTTTGGAGCCATCTCCAAAGGGGTGGGGGGTTGAGGGGAGTGGGCTTCGCTGAAGGGTTTTTCCTTCTTCCCCATCCAACTCCCTCCAGGAGCAGCGACTGGTTGAGGATTCCACCCGTGAGGTGAAGAAAGTGCGGAAGGCGCGAAACCGGCGGCTGGAGTGGAACATGATGGCTTACGATAAAGAATTCCGGCCGGATAACAGGTTCTCACCATCCCCATATCACATGGCTTCATCGGAAGGATCACTGTCCCCAGATAATAGGCAGGTTTTGTGAATGACACACCTCGCTTGGCCTCCTTCCGTTGCTTTGGCTGCCTTGACTTGCTTTGCTGGTTGTTTTGGCTGTCCTTTGCTTTGACTTTGCAAGGGCTTTGGGGATGCTTTTATGGAGGAGGGCACGTCCTTTGGGCAGTTGCAGGGTCAGGGGAATCAGTGCCTTTTTAAAAAAAAAAAGAATGAATCTTAATATTTGCTGCTCGAGGACTGCTGCCTCGGGGCGAGGGCTTGGCTGGATGGCGCTGAGCTGAGCACTTAAGGGCACCAATTGGAACATGTGGAATTGTGCTTGCACCTCCTTCCCACCTGCCCCTTCCTCTTCTCTTCCTTCCCTTGTCCTCTTTCCTTCTCTTTCCCTCTATGGCCCTCTTTCTCTTCTACCTTCCCCTCCCACCCTTCCTCCTCCTCCTTCACCTCTACCTTCATCTCCTCCTCCTTCATATCTACCTTCATCTTGTTCTCCTTTTCTTCCTCCTCCTC
>JAKJMR010018562.1:203341-214895 GCA_024449315.1 Daboia siamensis | reverse complement strand
CCCCCAAACCCTTTGTTCCAAGAGGTGATAGATACCATCAGATCCCTCCCATCAACTGGCTCCTCTGCTCATCCCCCCACAGCCCTGCCCTCCAGGGGTACAACCTCTTGGTGTTTTTGTCTGCAACAGATCTTACGCATCCGATGTAGCTGATCATTCCTACCCAGCCAGTCCTAACCATCCTGGCCAACAGATGATGGCCCCAACCTCACATCTGGCCACCGAGAACAAAGAAGTGGTGCTGGTGGCCACCCAAGTCCAGGATCAGATCTTCAGGCCCTCGGCAGTGGGAAGCCGGCAGAACAGCCTCAACCGGGTACAGCAGCCCCATGTGCCACAGCCACCCGAGACTATGTTAAATGGACCAAGACCTCAGATAATCAAGGACTATGGGTATGGATTCCTGCCTCCTTCTTTTGTCTGTTTGTCATGACTTTCTCCTTAAGCAGGAAGAATTGGGTGCCTCCTGATGCTCCTGGCTTGAATAGTGCCTCTTTCCAGAACTACAGAAATGTGATGTAACTTATTCTACAAGAAGCCAGATTATAACCCCTTTCTTTGCCATGTATGTATGTATTTATGGGTGGGCCCCAAATAAAGATTCAATGCCCTGATATCACCCTTAGAAAATAACACCCAAAGCTGAGGCCTTCAAACTTGGCAACTTTTAAGACATGTGGATTTCAACACCCAGAACTCCCCAGCCAGCATAGTTTGGGGAATTCTGGGAGTTGAAGTTGAAATCCACAAGTCTTAAAGTTGACAGGTTTGGAGAGCCCTGACCTAGAGTTCTTGACTGTCCTGAGAAATTAAATCATACCTGTTGCATAGGAGCACAGGAAGGTGAGCTCATTATTTCAGCCAACTGGTATAGTGGGAGATTCGTATCTTAGGGCAAGCCCAGACTGCTGTTTGGTCCATAATCCTGGGAATCTTTCAGTGGTCCCAGCCAAAGGTCACACACGGTGACCTCTCTAGTCGCACCCACAGGGCTCAACCATATCAGGACCCACTTCAAGCCCACATCTTAGGAAAGCAGAACTCTTGGAAACAATTTCTTCCAAGCAGGAACTTTTATTAAGAGTAGGTGATAGCAGGCATAATAGATCTGAGGATCTAAGATTTCTCGCGCAACCCAGTAGATTATAGTATCCCCAAGCAGGACCCCACCCCATAGTTGACTGCCCGATGTGGGATAGCCAAGTGTTAAGTCCGTTGTGAGAACTGGGGAGATAACATCAGCCCGCCTCCAGCTCACCGCAACAAGGAGGCTTCTTCACACCTTTCTCGGAGAGCATAGACATAAACCAGGCACTGAGGTTACATTCCTTATTCCCTCCTTTGTGCTTCACTGACAGTTTAAAAGATAGAGTTCCGGGAGAGAGAGAGAAAAAGCAGGAAACAGGATACAGACCCAATAAACAAAGTAAAGGATTTCATTGTAGCGAATAGGGGAAGTAAAAGTAATAGCCCTGCATGCACATCCCCCCTCCCCCTTGGAAGTAATGCAAAACCCAGGAAAAGGTGGAATGAAATAGAAATGAAATGAAATGAAATAGGAATGGGTTTTGACATACCATCTGGGCTGGGGTCAACCTGTTGAAAGAGTTGGCATTTCCCCTTGCTGTGATTTTTAGGAACTGGAGCAATTGTAGCCAATCGTATGCTCATAAGCAGTGGTTGATGTTTGTTTATCCTCAGACCTGCACTTTTCTCATCCGACTTCAATAACCACCATTCCATTTTTTCCCCTAGCCTTTTAAGTTAACACGTGCTCAGGAAGGGCCCCAATCCAGGTCTTCTCAGTGCCAAACAATCCTTGTTGGCTTTTTGCACGAGTGCAGAATTCACCCTTTCTTTGGCTGTTGGAAAAGGTTACCATCCAGTGTATTGAGTAGCCAATTAAAAATGGATTATGTGTATATTTTGATAAAGGGTTAAGAGTACAGATAGTCCTCAATTTACGTCTACAAATAAAGCCAAATTTTCTGTTGCAAAGTGAGACAATTGTTAAGTGATTTCCCCCCCATTTTACAACCCTTCTTGCCACTGTTGTTAAGTGAATCACGATAGTTGTTGAGATACCATAGTTGTTGTTACGGGGATCTGGCTTCCCCCTTGACTTTGCTTGTCAGAAAGTTGCAAAAGGCGATCACATGACCCCAGGACACTGCGACCGTCATAAATATGAGTCAGTCGCCAAGCATCTGAATTTTGGTCACGTGACCCGGGGGATGCTGCAACGGTCATAAGTGTGAAAAATGGTAAGAACTCATATGTTCTGACAATGGGGAAGACAGAATCGTTTAACAACCGGGTTACTAACTTAACAACCGCAGGGATTCTCTGAACAACTGTGGCAAGAAAGGTCGCAAAATGGGGCAAAATTCACTTAACAACTGTCTCACTTAGCAACAGAAATTTTGGGCTCAATTGTGGTTCTAAGTCGAGAACTGTCTGTACCAAGATATACACTTAATCCCTTTTTAATTGGCTAATCAACACATTGGATGGCAACCCTTTCCAACAGCCAAAGAAAGGGTAGATTCTGCATCCATACCCAAAGCCAGCAAAGATTGTTTGGCACAAAGAAGACCTGGATTAGGGTCCTTCCCGAGCACGTGTTAATTTTTTTCACTGCCGTTGTAACTTTGAACGGTCACTAAATGGACTGTTGTAAGTCATGGACTACCTGTAATCAATACGTGGGAGCGATTTTCTCCACCAGCTTCCTCTGATCCCTGCCTCCAGACGGGGACCCGTTTATATTCCAGGGTGAAGGCTTCATCTTGGGAAGTGCAACAACACATTTTGGCCTAGAGCGAATTTACAAGAATGTGGATTTTCACGACTACAAAGGGAGGGATGTCTTAGCTGAGAAGCAGTTGCTATGGGGAATCTTTCAACCAGCATTATCGTGTTCCAAGGCAAAGCAGAATGATTGCGTTTCATTATTTCTCATTGTTTTTATTGTAAATTTGTTCCCTTTAGTTTCCAATCAATTTAATCCCTGGCACGAAACCTATTAGGGATTTTTTTGTATGCTTTTGTTTGAACATGACGCAGGTTATCTATTTTCTTGGAACAGGCATTTTTTTTTGAAAGTCTTTTTATTATACAATATGATTCGCTTTAATTTTGTATGTTTTATGCCCATTTTCTCCAATATCTGAATTTTTACATCTTAAAGGTTGTTTTTTTTTTTAATGAACTGTTTTACAAAATGTGTGTATCATTGGCAGATTGAGTCAGGACATTTGAACACAACAGTTTTTTAAAATGTGAATTATTTCCTTAGGTGGGCTGAGGAAGTGATCTATATTTTAATAAAACCAATCTACAAATTTCTCATGGAGCTTGTTTCTGCATTAGACTGTCTAGCAAATGCTGGTGATGTGTTGCATTTCTGCATTCCTTTAGATGGAATTTAAAAAGTCTGCCATTCTGCAAATAATTTAATGTTTTATTATTCTACAACTTTAACTGGCAGCCTTCTCTCTGGTCCTTCCACTTCTAATTGATTTATTTTCAGTGTAGTCAGGTCAGCATCGATAAATGGATTCCCTAATTACCCCTTACTTATTCCTTTTCTTTTGCTCAGCAGAATTTCAATTACTGGTTTCTTCCCGATTAAAACTTTTCTTTTTACAATAGAAAGATGTCCACAGGCCAAAAAGGAAGGTGAAGCTAAGGGAATGCATGGCAGTTTGCTTCCCTTGCTAAACAAGACACAATTACAAGGATGTAGGACCTAAGGGCGAATCTTCCCATTAAAGACCCTAGTGATTTAAAAGCCTCAGTAATGTAGTTGAACCACACATAATAAGTTGAGCCTCGCATAATAAGCTAGTGTTGGCAGTTGTGCTTTAAGACCAAGTCAATTCAAGGGGGGTGGAAAAACATGACCAGGAAGACTATAGGAAAGCAGTAGGCTGTGAAGAGCTGGGATTTCACTTCACTTTTGCTTTTACTCATCTGGATTGTGTCGCTCTCCACTTCAGCAGATGTTTATCTCTCCCCTCAGCCTTTGTCTGTCGTACTCCAGCTGGCCCTGAGATCTTCATGTACATCATCTCTCCATCTTATAGGAAGTTGTCCAAGTGAACTTGTATGGTGGTAGGAACACCACCATCTCACCTTAAGGTCAAGGAAGAGAACTAGTTTGGTGTAGCGGTTGTGGCACCTGGTTAGAAGCTGGGAAAGCATGACTTCTAGTTCTGGCCAGATCAGTAGGGTGACCTTGGGCCAGTCACTTTCAACCCTAGGCAAAACCCTGGCCAATGGCAAAACCCATTTGTAAGTCTTGATGCGACAACTGCACAAAGTTGTTCATATGTTACTCCTAGACCAGACTAATAAATCCTAACTAATAAATGCAATGTAAGTCACTTTTGCTGTACAGCTGTAGTAACCAAATCCTGCAAAATGGAATGTTCTTCCTCCCCCGTATATCTCTGTGCAAGTGAGGGAGGAGCTGGTTTGACATGTTTTCTCAAGTTACCTTCTTGGACCAGGTTTAGGCCCCTCTTATCTGAGCAGTGTCTTGGTAGACAGCCTTCCTTTTGTCCTTGAGGCTATTCCCCGTGCCCTAAACGCTACGTAGTCGCCAGGACGTGAAGGTGAACAGGCATAAAAAGGGAAAAGTCCAGTGCTCCTGCCCATTCGTATTTCCATGTTGATGCTACACTTATGACATGCATAGCATTGGCCATGGCCAAATATACATAAATCGATGTTTATTTGAGAAGCAACCTAAAACAAAGGAGGAATTTCCTAACGGTGAGAGCAATCAACCAACGGAATAGCTTGCCTTCAGAAGTGGTGGTTGCTCCATCACTGGAGGCTTTCAAAAAGAGACTGGACAGCCATTTGTTTGAAATAGTGTAGGGTCTCCTGCTCAAGCAGGAGAGTTGCACTACAAGACCTCTGAGGTCCATTCCAATTGTATTATTCCATGTTCTATATTCTATGTTCTAAGTAAAACAGCAATTCGATGGTAAATATTTGGGGGGAAAGTATCAGGACCACGGAGAGCAGCCTGAATTGATGCTGTAGACCAGGGGTCCCCAACCCCGGGGCTGCAGCCCTCTACTGGTCTGTGTCCTATTCCAAATTGGGCTGTGTGTGCACAGCTCAACCTGTGGGCACTTGCATGTGTGCCGGCCGGCCTGCCACTTGTGCAAGATGAACTGTGTGTACGTGCACACGTGCTCCTGCCAGCCACTCATTCTGCCCAATTCCAAATAGGCCATGGCCCAATAGTGGGCTAGGGACTGGGGACCCCTGCAGTAGACAAATATGCATGGTGGATTTCAGAGAATATTTCATAGAATCCTAGCGCTGGAAGGGACCTTGGAGGTCTTCTAGTCCAACCTCCTGGCCAAGGCAGGAGATTGTATGCCATCCTGGACAAATGGCTGTCCAGTCTTTTCTTGGAAACCTTTTGAGCATTCCTTATCTTATTTAGAGGTAGCCAAGAGATATTATAGTGCAAAGCACAGATTTGAATTGGAAAAGATCTTCGCCTGCAGAGAAATGGCTTCTTGCAGGAAAAAGACTTGCCTTTTTTGGGTAGAACATCGTGTTAAGGTCATTACCTTGTACGCAGCAAAAGACAGCCGTGTATTTTAAGATAAGCAACAGTCCTTGGATCACATGAGCATAGAAACAGCCTTGACCTTTATTTTCCTTGCCTACAGGCAAAAGCAGAAAATATTAGAACAGATCTGCATTCATTGATTATGGGGAATAAAAATGCATTGGTTGCATGAAACAAAAAGCTTTAAAAGGACAGTCAATAGATTTAGAAAACTTGAACCTTCTGGCCTTAAGAAGCTTCTCTCCAAATCAAGGTAATGGGCCATCCAAGACTCGAAGGGAAGAAAGGAATTTAGTAAGCTAAGGTTACTTTAGGCTGGACAACCCGTTGTCACCGTTTTAGAGAGATTTCCTTACCAAATTCCTCGAGGTCATCAACAATGGCAGAGCTTCTAAGGTGCAGAGAGTCCTCATTTACGACCACAATTGAGCCCAAAATTGATGTTGCTATGCGAGACATTTGTTAAGTGAGTTTTGCCCCCATTTTACGACTTTTCGTGTGGCACTTGTGAAGTGAATCACTGCAGTTGTCAAATCAGTCACACAGTTGTTAAATGAATCTCTCCCTCTGTCTTTCTTTGCAGTCCTCAACCAGTGCCAATGGCAGACTACTTTGTGCCGCCTGCTCCTCCGCCCCCACCCCCAGTTATCCCCTCGGCTCAAACCGCCTTCGACAGTCCCATCTCAGCACCTTCCGCCATGGTGCCCAACGCGGCTCCTTCCGTTAGCCACGCCACCTACGTGCCCACCCCTCCCCCTGCTGCGCCCTGCCCCTATTCTGCCTCTCCCCCCCAGGCTGGCCCCATGGGACCTCCTGTTGCACCTCCCCCTCCACCCCCTGGACCCCCCACCATCTCGGCCTCCCCCGCACACTCAGCCTCGCCGCCTGCCCTGACGGTGGAATCCCGGAAGCAGCCGGTGCCCCTGATTCCAATGACTGATGCCAGGAGTGACCTGCTTGCTGCCATCCGCCGAGGTGAGTAAATGCCTTGGCTTTGCCTACAGTTGGGACGCACCTGCAGAGCTGGAGCTGATGGACTTTAGTGGCCCTGGCTTTCTGCCAGGAGGCAGTTGGCAAAGGAAGCAAAATTAGGAGAACATCATCCTGTCTCCCAAACCAAAGGGCAGAGTGGGACAACCTGCAATGCCCAGCTCACCAGGGTCATCTTGCCATGGTCAATTCAACATGGCCATAGTGGCACAGTGGTCAGAATGCAGAATTGTAGGCAAACTCACTGCCCACTGTCAGCAGTTCGATCCTGACAGGCTCAAAGGTTGACTCACCCTGCCATCCTTCTGAGGTCGGTAAAATGAGGACCCGGATTATTGGGGACAATAGGCTGAGTCGGTAAACCGCTCAGAGAGGGGCTGTAAAGCACTGTGAAGTCTTGCTATTGCCAACTTGCCGTGAGACAACTCACCACAGGGCAATTTAACCATTCAGTTTAATTATTTAAAATGATTAAAACATTATTTTAATTTTTATCATTCATATTTCATTTTGTCTCTCCTTTGGCATCCTTTCTTTCATGATTCTGTTTCACCATTTCTTGGATATCAGTGTAATTCTTTTCCTGCGGTGAGTTATTTCATGGCAAATTGGCCACGGCGACTTGTTCCACAGTGAGTTGGCCGTGGCAAGCCCTCTCTTCCTGAAGTAGGAGCCCACAGTTTCCTCCTTCGCTTTGCCGTGTGGAAGATCCCAGCATCCTTGGGTAGGGTTGGTAAGCGGATCCACCTTCAGCGCCGGCACTCAAGCTGAGAGCGTTGGAGTCCAGAAGTCTTAAGGTTGCCACGCTAGGAGAGCCCTGCGTTAGACCAAAAGCATCACACCCAGAAGGGACAAAGCCGGTCCAAGACCTCAACTTGTGCCAAGCATCCGCTTCCTTAGGCTGACCTGGAGGAAAAAAACCTTCCTTTTTCCCCTCCCCAGGAATCCAGCTGCGCAAGGTCCAAGAGCAGTGGGAACAGGAAGCCAAAAAAGAGCCAGTGGGGAACGATGTGGCCACGATCCTCTCCCGAAGGATTGCTGTGGAATACAGCGAATCAGACGACGACTCGGAGCTGGATGAGAACGAGTGGTCCGATTAAAGAAGGGGGTGGTGGGCTGCCTTTGGAGCAGGAGAGCTGGGAGGGGCAGTCCTCCCAGGTTTTCCCCTGCCAGCTGTCTGCCACAGGGCCTAGGCGACTCAGGCGTCCTGGCAGGTAAATCACAGCTGCTCCGAGCAGCTCAGTCTTCAGGAGCTTTGCTTTTGTGCCATGTTGTGTTGTTGACAATGTTTTAAGGTGGCCTCTTTGTGGGCGGACGAGCATTGGGGATCCTTATTTTTTCGAAACGCACGGTTGGGCTGGGGTAGGGGAGGAGAAGACCGGCTTCCTCCCCAGTTTTCCCACTGGTGAAAATGGCATCTGATTTCCCCCCCCCCCCCCCAACATGCTGGAAACATGGAGCAGCCTTCCCTTCCCCTTAAACCATACCGGTGGGGGTTGGGGTGGGGGGTGGGGTGCCTTTGCAGCCATGAAATTCATTCCCGCTCAAGATTTCAGCCTGGGCCTGAGAGATTTAGAGAGCCCTCACTGAGAGACACTAAGGGGATAAATTGAAGCAAATGCCCTTTCTAGAGAGATCCATTCATCAGAGAGCACGGAATAACCCAATAATGTGGTTTCCAAAGGTAGAAGGGTGTAAATCGTTCTTGAGTTTGTCTCCATTGCTTCTAGCACTTTCAACCGAGTTCCAGAAAGCAAATTGACTGGGACAAATTACTAGCACTTTGCCAGGGAAGGGGAAAAACAGGACAACAGTAGATTTCACACTTCCCCAACCTGCTGATCACAACCCTAATCCCCAGCCTGCAAAGTCCTTGGCTGTGCTAGCCGCAGCTTACGAGAGCCTGAATCCACACATCCTTAGGGCCTCACCTCGGGGACACAGCCTAAGGGCATAAGATTCTATAAGCCACAGTTTATTTTGCAAGCCATATTATGGCCGGTAGGAAGAGCTTGAGCCTTGCTGCTGTTGGCAGTTACGGATCTTCTTTTCTAAATGACGTAAGTCGGGACAAGCCTAAAAAAATAAGCTCAGCAAGAGAAGGCAGTAGCTGGACAAAGGGCAATCCCAGTTCAGATGTGATCAAGGGAGTTTGAGAACAAATCCCACATCGGCAGCCATTGGGGGAGGTGATTCAGCATTGCAAGATCTTTTGACTCTACTTGTAGAAAACATAAATCCCCTGTTCTCCAGAAGAATAGTCTGACTCTACTTAGTGGGAAGTTGGAGTATTTTTTTCCCCCACTTTAATCATTTTTCACCTAGGTTACCGTGTGGATAGTGAGCCACGAATGTTTCTAACCATAAGAGTTTCAAATCTCCAAGGCATCGGCAGAACCTGGCCAACAATTAATTTGCTGAGTTATTTTGCATTCTGATCTATAGCTATTTTTTCTCAATATTGCCATGGAGAAAATGCTCCATCTCCTTCTCCTCTCCCTCCCCCCCACATTTTCCCCCTAACTGTGAAGAACTACAAACAGAATTGCTGTAAAATGACTTGTGTATCCAGAAAAAAATGTTTGCAAAATAATAACCGGAAAATTCTGGTTTTTGAGCTGATATAACCAAATAAGATAAAAATGTCAACCATCACCAACAGAGCATGATGGTTTAAAGTGCACCTTTCTTTCGAGAAAGATGCTAATGGTGTACTTTTTCCTGATTTAATCATCCTAAAATCCTTGAGCAGCCTTGAAAATTAAAATTTCCCACCAAAGTAAGTTGATATTCACACACCTTTCATAAGTATCTAATTTTGTAGTTGTGCCTATTTGGAAGTAAGTCCTGATTGAGTTTCATTGGGCTTACACTCGCTAAATGTACATAGGATTATAATGGTAATTTTAAAAAAATATATCAGTATTTTATGTCTTTTGGGATTTTTTTTTTTTTGTATTTTGTAGTTCACCTAATTTTTTTTTTTAATTGGGTGAGCGTGAGGCTGTAAACTGCCCCCAGATTCATTGTTTTTCACAGCTTTTGGGTTTAATCTGAGCGAGCGCTGAGGTCCAGTTTTGATTTACGGCTATGCAAGATTTGAAAAGTTGCTTCAGTGTAAGGAGGAGCCCAAATACAGGCCTCTCTGGGGCTCATTAATACAACTGTATCTTTTTTTCAAGAGTCCACATCTGCTGCAGAGGTTGCTCCACAGTTGCCTCCTATTTAGGTAAAGGTAAAGGTTCCCCCGCACATGCATGCTAGTCATTTCCGACTCTAGGGGCCGGTGCTCATCTCCGTTTCAAAGCCAAAGAGCTAGCGCTTGTCCGAGGATGTCTCCGTGGTCATGTGGCCGGCATGACTAGATGCCAAAGGCGCACGGAACGCTGTTACCTTCCCACCGTAGCGGTCCCTATTTTTCTACTTGCATTTTTACGTGCTTTCGAACTGCTAGGTTGGCAGAAGCTGGGATGAGTAACAGGCGCTCACTCTGCTACGTGGCACTCGGGATTCGACCCGCCAAACTGCCGACCTTCTGATCGACAAGCTCAGCGTCCTAACCCACTGAGCCACCGCGTCCCCGCCTCCTATTTAATGGCTCCTTTAAATGCTTGTTTTAAGTCTTGGGTTCAGACCGCAACATATTTTGAAGCAATTTGGGCATTGAATTCAAAGCATCGCACAGCCTTTTCTCTCTATTCTTTCCTTAGAATAAGCCCCTTTGGTCCCAAGAAATCAGCGCATTCTTTTAAAGCAAGAGTCTCCAAACTTGGCAAATTTAAGACTTGCGGACTTCAACTCCCAGGATTCCCCAGCCAGCCAAACTGGCTGGGGAATCCTGGAAGTTGAAGTCCGCAAGTCTTAAAGTTGCCAAGTTTGGAGACCCCTGTTTTAAAGTGAAAGAACACACTGAGACTTCGCAGGTTTGAGGTTGCTTTATCGCCCTTAAATTCTGCCCTCAGATTATAATAAAAGGCATACAAGAGTTTGCATAATAGGAAGAGTCTGCTTTTGTCTTTTGACAATCAAGATAAACTAAAGTGTTTCCACTGCTGAGACGCGTTAAGGACAATGTCTGTCTCTCAATTTTTGGCATATGCAAATTTATTTTTGTTTTTTTGGTATGCTACACCTTGCCTAAGTTGGTTTGCCTTTGTCAACCAAGGGAGAATAACTGAAATTACGTTAATGGACATCCGATCATTCTGAGACTGTCGCCTTTTCTCCAAGAAAACTCTCCACATGCCTTGCAGGGAGGGGGGGTCCATGTAGCTTGTGCAGGCAGTTCTTGACGTATGACAACAATTGAGTCCCAAATGTCTGTTGCTAGGGGAGACAATTGTTAAGCGAATTTTGCCCCATTTTACCAGCTTTCTTGTCACGGTCGCTAAGCGAATCACTGCACTTAGTTAATAACATGGTTGTTAACTGAATCTGGCTTCCCCATTACTTTTACTCGTCAGAAGGTTGCTAAAGGGGATCACATGACCCCGGGCAACCGTCATACAGTAGCGGCCAAAACTGTGCAAACCTTTTGGGATAAGTGTACAGTAGAAATGCCAACTTTGGTTTAAGTTTCCCCTAATTTTTCTTCTAATTTCTTTAACTGTAGCCTGGTTCACTTAATAATACTATTTTACATCGCTTTCTGGGCATCTGGTCAACTCTTTGCACTATTACTTTAATTTTGTTACGTTTTACAAGCTCACTAAATGAAAGAACACAAAAAAACTCCAACCAACTTGATAGTGATCACATGACACACGTGACAAATATTCTCCTCTCGGCTTCAATACAGGACATCAAGAATCAAATTCTGTTGTGATCTGATTGGCTCATTGCCAAAACAAGATGACACCCAATTGGCTCTCTAAATCAGGGGTCTTCAAACCTGGCCCTTTTATGACTTGTGGACTTCAACTCCCAGAATTCCTCAGCCAGGCATGCTGGCTGAGGAATTCTGGG
>JAKJMR010018562.1:187784-198341 GCA_024449315.1 Daboia siamensis | reverse complement strand
CATTTCAGACAAACGGCTGTCCAATCTCTTCTTAAAAACCTCCAGTGATGGAGCATCCACAACTTCTGGAAGGAAACCATTCCACTAATTAATTTTTTCACTGTGCTCAATTTCACCTTTAACTCAGATTAGCAAATCCATGTAATTTGCTTAATAATTTGAATCGGATTTTCAAACCAATGGAGAAAAAGCTTGTTTCCTCATGCTCAAAATATCCATTGAATCTTCAAATTTTGAAGTAATCTGCTGGTTTGCTTCAGTGATTCAGTTTGGAGATGCAATACCATTGAATTACTTGCCAGTCAAATATTGGAGTCAAATACTTCCAATCAAATGGATGAGGTGTCTGGATTTACCCCTTCAGATCAAGAAGCAACACACTCAGGGTTTCATAGCCACAATAGCTGAAGACCGCCCAAGCTTTCAAACGCGGCTTATATTCTAGTCCTTAGTCCCATTTAAGCCTCCACAAATGGATTGTCACTTTCAGTTTTAAGTTGTCACCATTTTCTGATGACACCAGATGTCACCTTTTTCCAGTCTTCCTGGTTTGATAGCCGCCTCTATCAAACTGTCACTTCCAGGACTATCTTCATGGGAAGTGATATAATTATTATGCCAAAAACAAAAACAAATTGCGTGCTCTTAGGAACAAATAATTACATCTGACTCTTTAAAACCTAGCTCTTCCAACTTAAGTAGCGAGATTGAAGTGGTATAGGGCAGGGGTCTTCAAACTTGGCCCTTTTATGACTTGTGGACTTCAACTCCCAGAATTCCTCAGCGTGCCTGGCTGAGGAATTCTGGGAGTTGAAGTCCACAAGTCATAAAAGGGTCACGTTTGAAGACCCCCTGGTATAAGGTCTCCTGCTTTAGCAGGGGGTTGGACTAGAAGACCTCCAAGGTCCCTTCCAACTATTCTGATTGATTGAGTCCTGACCAGCTCAAGGTGGACTCAGCCTTCCATCCTTCCCAGTTCAGTAAAATGAGGGCCCAGATTGTTGGGGGCCATAGGCTGACTCTGTAAACTGCTTAGGGAGGGCTGTAAAGCACTGTGAGTTAGTGTATAAGTATAAGTGCTATTGCTATTGTGCTATAACAAAGGGACTTCTTTGCATTACCACAAAAACTGGGGAAATATCACCCTTCTTTTTGACACTTGAGTTTTAATTAATTGGCTAAGGCAGTTTTCTTTAGTTCTGCTGTGTTGGCTGATTTTGTATCAATCCCCTTATTCTACTAGCTGGTTTTGTACAAGGTGAGCCTTATCAGTTGATTAGGGTTGATGTGTTAATGTGCATAAGCGTTGGAAGGAGCCCAGGCCATTCCATCAGTTTATAGCTCAACAAATTGTGCACACTCAGAAAACAAATCAATTCAGCTACTAATTTAGGCATCTGGCATGAATACATCGTTGCTTTTTATGGCTGTCCTAATTTTTGATTGGATTTTAAATTGATGTGTGCCGCCTAATAGGCCTACTAGGTGGAAATTATTTTAACGAATGAAACCTCCAGGTGGAGGAAGGAGAGCTGAGAAAATGGCAGGCAGGTGAACCATCCTTGTTAAGGCTGACTTGGGAAAAATAAGGAGCTAGTTCCTAGCAATCGTGGAAGAGACAAAGGGGTTTTTTGGGGGGAGGGGGTGCTCTTCAACACATCAGGACAACAGACAGGAAGAGACCGGAGTAAGAGAATTCTGAGGTTCAGTTGTTCAGTTGCTAAGCCATGTCCACATCCCCGTGGACCATAGGACACCAGGCTGCCCATCCTCCACTGCCTCCCAGAGCTTGCCCAAATTCATGTTCATTGCATCTGTGACCCTGCCTGACCATCTCCTCCTCCTCCTCCACCATCTCCTTCTCCTTTTGCCTTCCGCCTTTCCCAACATCAGGGTCTGTTCTCATTAGGTGGCCAAAATACTGGAGCTTCTACTTCAGCCTCTGCCCAATTTTATGACCTTTTTTTTCCATGGCTGTTAAGTGATTCGCTGTGATTGCTAAGAGAATCTGGCTTCCCCAAGCGACTTTGCTTGTCAGGAGCTGGTTTGGGAAGGTCAGAAATGGTGATTACCTTGTGGTGCTGCAACTGTCATAGACACCTGCCACTTGCCAAGCCTCCAAATTTTCATCACGTGACTGTGGGGATGCTATGATGGTCATAAGTGCGAGGGCTGGTCGTAAATATTTTTCCCCATGCCGTCATAACCTGAAGCGCTTGCTAAACAGATGGTCTGCCTGCCTCAAAATGGGAAGACAGTTATTGGAGGCTAGCTTCAATGTTTGCAATAGTCCCTTTTGCAGTTATTCCCAATCCAGTGTAGTCCGTGGGTTGCAACTTCTGCCGGGGACTTCGGCTCTACCAGAGAAGAGCAGGAAGCTTTGTCCTCAGAGATTAAAAACGCACAACTGAAAACAAAGATTATTGACCCTATTATTTGCAGATTTAATTCTCTGATTATATGTTGTTTTATTGTCATTTTTTCCCCCTCTACATCATTATTTTTCCCTGACAGGAACAAAAGAAAATGTTGGCAGTCCTGGGCTAAATTTAGAGCAGAGATGATAAATGAGAAGAACTGTGTGAAAGGGAAAGAAAGAATCGCTAAGCTCGGGGTCCTCCCTGGCAAGGAGGGGGTGCAGCTGGGAGGAGGGATAAAGCTCAAGCAAAGGGAATTATTTCCCTGCAGCTCCTCAGATGGAGGCAGTGGTGAGCTTAGGATGCGGGTTCAAGAGAAATGCAGGATCTGAGCAATTGGTGCCAAAGAAACAGATGTTCTATCAAAAATAGCATTTTCTACGTTGCCCTGATTCTTAGCCTGGGTGTCTAGTACAAACCACAATAATGCTGTGCTATTGTGATGTCATTTGCACAAGGATGTCATCACACGTGTGACATCACTCCTCCCCTTTCCCCTCCCCGCGATTGCCTTAAGCTCCTTATAGAAGAGGGAGAATTATCTTTAGCGATACACAAGTTAGGATCTGGGAGGAGAAGAAAGGGGGAGAGGATCAAGGGCACAGTCAGATAGATTGGATGAGATTTTTTTTTTTACATTTGATTTAAATATACTTGGACTGAGATGAAGTAACGTTATCAGATTTCTTTCCCCGTCTGCCACATTTAAAATGATCAGCAATTTCAGGAAAGGCTTGCGCTGGTCTTAGGCATTTCTCCTCTAACACAAGCTGAGCTTCGATGGTTGGTTGAGAAGTAGCGAAGCAACCAACCAGCCATTGGTGGGAGCATTGCTGGATCCTGCATCCAAGCTTTTCCAGTTTGATTTTCTGATAGGTCCCACCACCCTTTGGCTCTAGGGAGGAGGACTCAGAGGGCTTCAGGTCTCCAACCAGCACACGCCTGTTCTCTGAACTGCTGGGAATATTGTTTGGAGGAGAGAAAGACAGGGGGGAATCACATCTGGATAGAGATGCCTGGTGTTGTCCTAGATTTTGAAAATCAGCTGATGTTAGGAGCCCAGTTGCAAGCTGCTGCTTATAATGCACCTAGTTTTGAACCTCTTCCTTAAGGCAGAGCAACTTGAAGAGGTTGCCTTCCTCTTTCTGCAGAGATGGATGGATGGATGGATGGATGGATGGATGGATAGATCCTTTCCACATCTGGATCTTAACTGTTTTCCCTGACATGTGGGTTGAACCTTGCTGGCCCAAAGTCTTGGGCTGCTCAGCGGGTACTTCAATGCAGTTCACTTATGGGAACTTCTTGATCAAGTCACAAGGGCACTTTTTTGGGAGCAAAAGGATTGCACAAAGTGAAGCAGCCACAAGCTGCAAAATGTCCCAGCCTGGGACACAGTGGAAAAGCCATGGAGACATTTGATGTGGTGATTGGTCAAGCGGTCTTTGGAAAACATCAGAAGTTGTTCTTTGCTACATGCTCATCTAATAACAGGATATAGTGGTTACGTGTCCACATTCTAACATTTTGGGTAAAATGGATCAACTAAACTATTAATGATCAAGGTATCTTCCTTGTTCTTTTTGTTAGTTGCGAAGTCGCGACCCCATGGACAACGTTCCTCCAGGCCTTCCTGACCTCTACCATCTTCTGGAGTCCATTTAAGCTCACGCCTACTGCTTCAGTGACTCCATCCAGCCACCTCATTCTCTGTCATCCCCTTCTTCTATTGCCCTCGATCTTCCCCAGCATTAGGCTCTTCTCCAGTGAGTCCTTCCTTCTCATTAGGTGGCCAAAGTGTTTGAGTTTCTCCTTGTTCTTTAGTATGATATTTCTCAGGGTGCACGGAGTCTTAGGATAGGGGTCTACAATCAGGTTCTACAACTAGCTGAAAGTCTTAGCTGATATTGCCAGAGTGATAATGGCTTCACAGGAAGGATCAGGAGCCAGGTATACATTTGGAAGGGACAGGTGAGTGGAGAGCCTTTAAAAGCCACTCCAAAAGGGAGGTATTTCTTGCCTTCCAAAACCCTCAAAGGCTTGAAATACCAATGCCAAGATTTGGTGGCAAAATAACCAAATTTCATTGGCAAGATATTAGTGGCCATTTGGGGCTATGGGGTGGCTGAGTTTCTTTGAAGGAAGGAAGAGCTGAGCTCCCAGGGAAATCCCCACTGACGTTTCCACTCTTGTTTTGAGAAATAAAAACTGATGCGTAACCAAAAATGATACAAGGACGCTTCTGCTTATTCTAACTTCCTAAACTTCGAAAGACTCTGAGAAAGTCCAGCGTATCCAAGCTTATAGATCTGTTCTTTCCATCAGAGCAGTGTTTCCCAATTTGGGCAAATGTAAGATGGGTGGACTTCAACTCCTGGAATTCTGGGAGTTGAAGTCCCCACTTCCTAAACTTCCCTAGGCTGAGAAACACTAAGTCCGAAGGAAGATGTGAAGTTCAACAACATCTCAGGCCTCCAGGTTCTCCCACTTTGACTTCATTGATTTCCAGCGATGATCAACCAGGTATCTCCTACATGGGGTAGGACAGAGTTCCCCAACCTTTTGGGCACCAGGGATCGGTTCTGTGGAGAGAGGTTTTTCCACGGATCGGAGGGGGCCTGGTTTTGTGTGTTGCCTGCATCCTACGGATGGGGCTTTGCTTGTTTGTACGAACCAGTTACTGGCATGCCGCGGCCCGGTACCAGTCCATGGACCAAGGTTTGGGGACCCCTGGGGTAGGACATCAAGATCTAATGTATCTATTATCTCATAGTTTGCTGACCTGAGTTCTCCATTTTATTTTAAAAATATTTAAACCGCTGCTGAAATCTACTTTCAGCGTGGATGATCGTGAGACCCACAAAGCAAGTGAGCCGAGTCCATATTTCTTCTGCTTGTGTCATGGATTATAGTACATTTTTTTAAAAAAAGAAGAAAGTTATTTTATATTTGATTTCTCTTCAAAGGGACTGAGTGGTGGGAAATGGGTATAACTTGCCACGTGGAGGTTTGCACATTGCTTCTAAGTATTTGATTTCACACTATTCTAAAGCTGACGAATTGCAGTAGCTCAAAGTGCTGTCTGCCATTTACTGGAGTGCTGTTCTAACTACGTGCATATAGTCAGTAAATCAGTAGATGTTTGTATCTCTCTACTGTACAGTTTCGCTATCCGTAAGGCGTGTGTTCCCAGCCTCATGGGTTCTGCCTGCCTCGATACTGACCAAACAGGACCAAACTGTATGGTTTCAGATGGATTCTTATTTTTCTTTTCCTGCCTGTAGAAAAACAAACAAACAGCTGAAACCTATTCCAACAGCCAAAAGCTGCTAGTTAAACAATTACGTTTCTTTTCGTTATTTTCTTCCCAGGAAATGTTGTGCACAATAAATCCAAACTGTTGACACTTTATGCATGTTGGTAACAATAACAATAAAGGAAATTAAAATTTTAAGAGTATTTTTTTTTTCTCCTGTAGTTGTTGATCTCCCTGGGGTGTTTGGTTTTTTTTTTGCAATGAAAATCAGGCTCTGGGTGCGAGAGACAGAGAGAGGAGGAGCAGGAGAAGGAGGAAGAGGAGAAGCAGGAGGAGTAGAAGGAAAAATGAGTTGGCTTTCTGATTTCGCTGGTTTGCTGAAACTTGGTAGGTGTCCGAACAGGACGTGAAAAGTCAAGATGAGGAGGAAGTGGTGACGATGCCTTATGAGAGGTTGAGGAACATCATCCACCAATTGAAAGGGAGATACAAGCAGGAACAGCGGAAGAGGAAAAGCTTCTGAAAATTGAGCTTCTCCCCAGGTTGTATTGAGTATGGACTAATAAGGCTTAGCATGGACGACTTAAGGCATAGTGTGTGATCACGATTTCTCCTCTAGTGACTTAAACTCTTGTATGTAGGTAAAGGTAAAGGTTCCCCTGCACATGTGTGCTAGTCGTTTCCGACTCTAGGGGCCGGTGCTCATCTCCGTTTCAAAGCCGAAGAGCCAGCGCTTGTCCGAGGACGTCTCCGTGGTCATGTGGCCGGCATGACTAGACGCCAAAGGTGCACGGAACGCTGTTACCTTCCCACCGGTGGTCCCTATTTTTCTACTTGCATTTTTACGTGCTTTTGAACTGCTAGGTTGGCAGAAGCTGGGACGAGTAACAGGCGCTCACTCTGTTACACGGCACTCGGGATTCGACCTGCCAAACTGCCGACCATCTGATCGACAAGCTCAGCATCCTAACCCACTGAGCCACCGCGTCCCTTAAACTCTTGTAGAGTCATCCAAACATTTCGATGGCCCAATGACAGTAATGACAACAGGCTTCATAGCCTTCATTGCAACAATGGCTGGACCTCTGGATTATCTTGCCCATCGTCCTAGGACCATCTTACCATATCTGCCCCTGGGGCTCAATCTCTACCCAAATCATCCCGAGGATGCTGGCTGGCTACAATGTAGAGAAAGTCCTTGCATCATTTTGGGTAAGGATCTTAACAGGAAATGGAACAGCAGCTCAGGGAGGAAAGTTGGTGTCATCACGGCTGCATCTCACCTGTCCATGAGCTGACAGCCTGAAAGTAGCAAATGGGCAGAGGAGGGAGAGGGAAAGAGTGGATGGTAAGGATGAAGGGGGAGGGGGAATGGAAGCCCAACTCAGCCTTATGAGAAGCCTCAGCCAACCAAAGTCAACTATCGATACGCAGAACTGGGAACAGAGAACCTGTTTCCTAAACAATATACAAGCACCTGAGTGGACATTTGCAGATAATGGGGTGGGGGGTGGGGGTTGGCTGGTGGGGGAGGGGAAATTTTTCTTTGCACTGTTTGCACGGGAAAACCTAAAGCTCCTTCTATAACCACCTAAGCTTCAGTAAAGTATAACCTTGGCAAAAGCAAATGGCCGGAAGCCTTTCTTAGATGACTGAGGGGGGATGGTTGACACTTGGAGCAAAGATCTCCAGCAGGTATGGTCCAACTGCTGTTGGTGAGTCATAATCGTGTCTCCAGCGCAACAGATCCCAAAGAGGTTCTCTGCCATCTGCTCATCTGCTATGGGAACACTTCCCCTTAAGCTCCTCTTTTATTTTCCAGTTTCAGCTAGAAGCACCGGGAATGGAAGCAAATATATTTTGGCAAAGAACTCAATTCCAGCTTGCCAAGCAATATCTAGAGCATCTTATGAAGGCGGGGGGGAGGGGGGGAGATTTTATGGGATAAATCGCACAAGACTGGCCCATTTTGTTCAGAGGTTCAGACAAAACTAATGAGTCTGAATTAGTACTTGGAGCGAAACAGATGGAAATTTCTGTTTTATTCAATGCCAAGAATGGCTCTTTTGATCTTGGAACATTCTGAGGTTCAGGGCATCAGTGTGGGGGTGGCAAAGAATGTCAAGAGGTGAGTTGTGGCCACATGACTGAATCCAGTGGTGGGATTCAAATCTCTGAACAACTGGTTCTCAGTGTGGATGGCACTTCCAGAAGTCTGTTCTGGGCCCGGGCAACAAAAAATGAGCTACCGGTTCTGCCGAAGTGGTGCGCACCGACTGAATCCCACCACTAACTGAATCCCTGGACTTTTTTGGCATACATTGTATAAGCTGGACTGTTGCAGATCTCTGGGGAGGTTAAACTGATGCTGTACATCAGAGGTTCCCAGCCTTTTTTGGCACCAGAGACCAGCTTTGTGAAAGACAATTTTTTCCAAGGACCAGGAGGAGGAGGAGGGGGGGAGATGGAGAACACAACCTGGATCCTATATATGCACAGTTTCTGTAAGGACCCACCTCAGCTAACCATCCAAGGAAGCGGAATTCTTGAAACAGGCATTGTCTCAAAAGTTCTGCTTTCTTGGGTGGTTAGCTCACCTCCAGCTGTGTGGCCCAGTTCCTAACAGGCCACGGACCGGTACTGGTCTGTGGCTCAGGGGTTGAGGACCCCTGGTGTATAGATCAGATCCTGTGCCAGCTTTTAGAACAGGAAGCAAGTCTGAAACAGTGGTCAAATAGCAACATCTCAATACCCAAGGCCAACTTTATACAATGCAGCTAATAATCCCATTTCCTTGGTCACCATAGCATGCCAAGCATACCAAAAATGTGGTTGGCTGGTTGGTTGAGCAGCATGATGTCCAAATAGAAGAGAAGAGAATACTTGTAGCTGAAGGTTGAACTGTGGGGTCCTTGGTGCTCTCAGTTGGATGGTTTTCTTGCAGCTGTTTCATTGCCCAACTAGGTAACCTCATCAGTACTCCTGATTGCATTGATGAGGTTACCTAGTTGGGCAATGGAACATCTGTGAGAAAACAACCAAGCTCAGAGAGCACCAAAGTCTGAACACAACCAGGTCTCGCCTCCGTCGGAGCCTGAATCTGCTGAGGAAAATGAGCTGGAACGGGGCCCTATGGAGGTCGAGGGAGAGGGGTCTGTAGCTTCAGAGGAACGTGGGGAAGAGCAGACCAAGGCAGGCCGGGGCCCTTCAGGATTGGGACAGGATGAGCAGGAGAGGCAGAGCTCAGGCGATGAGCAAGGGCCACCCCCTCCTGATCCTAGACTTTTCAACCAGTGGTACGGGCACCACCTGTGGTACATTGGCACCTGGCAGGTGGTACGTGACCATCCTAGAAAACTGGTAGCGGGGGAGGGGAATGAGCTGAACTGGTGGCAGCACTGCACAAGCCTGAGCGAGAGACGGCTGGAGCTGCAGGGCTGTCAGGGCTCAGTGGAAGCACCAGGATCAGTGCCAGGATCCAGCTGGAGCTCGGCACTGATCCTGGTGCTTCTGAGC
The DNA here is from genome assembly GCA_024449315.1 of Daboia siamensis. NCBI lineage: Eukaryota > Metazoa > Chordata > Lepidosauria > Squamata > Viperidae > Daboia > Daboia siamensis. The sequence continues at coordinate 189,152 of JAKJMR010018562.1, read as the reverse complement.
CCAGAAGAAACGCCGATCAGCTGGAATGTTGTAGCATCTCCAGGGTCTTGTGATTTACATTCAGATGCTTGGCAACTGATTCATATTTATGACAGTCAGTGTCCCAGGGTCATGTCAAGTGACCAAAACCTGTTGCAACGTCCCAGCAGAGGGGGGGGAATAAAAACCAAACACCCCCCCCACCCCACCCCCACTACCAATCCTCAACAGAAATGTCACAACAATGAAAACCTTGGACAGGAGGAAGAGCACTGCTAGGTAGGCAGGCAGGTGTCTTGCTCAGCTATGGCTTGGGAGGGGGCATTTTTTTCAGTGCCATTGTAACTTCGAACAGTCACTAAGTGAACTGTTGTGAGTAGAGGACTACCTGTACTTCATCACTTTTTTCCTTTTTTTTTTTTTTGGTCATCAAGTTTTTGACACCTTGCTAGGCGACTGGTGGTCCTCGGATGTTGCCATATCCTAAAAATGGTACAATGGGTGAAAAGGTTGAAAAGCCCTGTCCTAGAGCACGGAGAGAACAATGCAGGCAGGCTCAACTACTCGGGAGGAGAGCATCCCACCCCTCTCCACAAGGCCACCTGGAGACTGAGACTGTGGGGAGAGGTATTTGTCGGGAACAAACGCTGGTTCCTTGGAGTTTTGTGTGTTGTTGTTGATCTCTTGTTTTTTGTTGTGATTTCTGCTTGGAAACCCAGAAACTCTGACCATTGGACTGACTGACAACATTGCTTGGATGTTCAAAGACCTCGGATTGTATTTTGGCTTCTCTTCTGAAACTGCTCAGGCAAGCTTGTATTTCCCCAGACTCATTAGATTTTGGATGTAAGTATCATTTCTTGTTATCTCCATGGCCTTGAGTAAATTACTCTTCTAATCAGACTGTGTGTGGAACTGCTTGCAGCCAGAGGCGGCTGAAGGTGTGTGTGTCTTTCTTTGTTTGGAGGCTTGCCAGAAATGTGGGAGCACTTGGGGAAAATTTGGAGCAATTAAAGGGTGGTTTGGTTTGCCAGCTGACTGCATTGCCTCGATGCTGTGCCCTGGGTCATCACACCAGGACTTTTGCCATCAGTGAGAGTGCATATCTAAAAGAGACAACAACCAAATATCCTTTTGGCACGTTTTGGGGACAATGCCCCAGAATTTAATCTTTTTCAATTTTATTTGTCAAAATAACTTTTAAGTATTCCTGGACAAATCACAAACATTGTATGTGCAGTAATAAAAATAATTTACTCTCAACAGACGAAGGTATAATCATATACACCATAGAGTTGCAGTGCAATGAAGAGCATTGATTTCTCGTGTCTTTCCTCTCACTCTCCCCCCACCCCACCCCAATAGTCCATAAAGTGCATTGCAAGGGCT
>JAKJMR010018562.1:174963-187774 GCA_024449315.1 Daboia siamensis | reverse complement strand
GGGGAGGGGGCATTAACATGCCTGCAGCTTGGCCTCTCCAGGATACAATGGGTAGTAACATTCTTCCACCCAATCTTTTCAGAAGTCTGGACCTCTTGAGGGATTCGTTAAGGTAGCGTCCCTCTCCTCTCCAACTTCCCGTAAGGTGGTATGCTTGTATGCAAATGATGTGGCAGCTTTCTCTTTCTCTCCAGATGTCTGGGATAGTCACCTCTCAAAATCCCCAAGAGATGCCCGACAAACTGGGGAGAGGAGAGTGACAAGAAAGAGAAAGGGAAGGGAAGCTGATCGGGTTTTGAACCCCACTGTATGGGTGGATCACTGACATATGCAAAATAGACCTCCTTTCAAAAATACACACAAACACACAAGATAAAGCATTAAAGGTCTGCCTCTATGATAGAATTCAACTTCAGCTTGCTGTTTCTTTACTTTTTTTTGGGGGGGGGGGGAAACAACCCTTAGCTTTTCCAACTTCTACAGGTGCCTTCTACAGGTGTTGGGCTACAACTCCTCTAATCTCAGTGCTGGCTAGACCTGATGGGAATTGTGGTCCAAGGCTTTTGGAGAGCAAGAGGTCAAGGAAAAGTGCTTGACTTTGAACTAGGGGCAGTGTTTCCTAAGAGGGAGGAGGGGAGAAAGAGCAGCTGTGTCTGTGTCGTTGCACATGGGCTATTGTGCATCATGTTGCAGGCATCCTACCTCCTCCGCTCAGCCTCCCTGGCTGCCCCCTACAAGGCCGCAAAAGTTGTGATATAAATCCAACAGGTCGATTCAACAAATCAAAGACAGTCTAGCGGCAGCGAAGAGAAGACCGTCCCCTTCAGCAAGAATGCTTTGGTGGGACATCCCAACCAGATGTTCTTTTTCCGCAGGGCCCCCACCCCTCCCTTCCGCAACCCATATACAGCACTCCACCGCGACTGAGCATGCTCAGTTCACTTTAAATTCCTTTTGCTTAGGTTTTGAAAGTCTGAAAGCTCAGCTTTTTCCTTGGGCCATTAACCTCTCTCCCTTCTTTTACTCAGCAGTCCAAGTGGCCGCAGTGCATCCCTTTCCTTAGTCAAAATAAAACCAAAGGCAAAGGGCAACTTGCTAGTTTCACATCCCAGAGAAAATAGGCTTGAGCAAAACAAGCTCTTGGGATGTGTTACGCACATACATTTATACCGACAGAACATGCTGGCTAAGTTGAAGGTCCCTGCAGGGCGTCTGCTCAATAAAGCTGGGACTTAATAAAACGGACCGTTTAAAAGAGGAATTGATTTCCCTTGAATCAGAACAGCAAAAGGGGAAGAGTTCAAAAATCGTATCTACTACCTGTGGTTTCCGTGTTCTCCCTCATTGTAAGCTCATTGTATGTCAGCCTACTTCACCCCCTCCCCCCTCTCCTTATTTCAAGAGTCACCTTCAAAGACAAAGGGGGTTGCCTTAGTCACACACAGTGAGACTTTATGAATTTAAAGTGCTTTTAGGCCTGTAGATCGCTCAGTGGGTTGCACTGCTGGAAATGGGGGGAGGAGTCTCTCAACAGACCTCCCCCCCAACCCACGAATTACGCAACCTGCTTGAGGGGGTGGAGGATAAACAGGCAACGCTGAAGGACGGGAAGGTTTCCTCTCTTGTCTGTCACGCGTTCTACCTGACATGCGCAAGACACCCCCATCACGTTTCTCCCCCTCCGAAAAACTCCTCGGCTGGGGGGGCGTCCCAGGGGCGCCTTGGAAGGCCGGCTGCTTCCGGGGAGCTGTCCGACGCCGGAGGTGCTGAACTGGGGTGGCGAGAAGCCATTTTGGCTGGCTCGAGTCAACCCATCGGGACTGGGTAGGTGGTCCTCGCGTGCCTTGCGTGTGGGCTGCGTGCGTGTGTGTGTGCATGCGCGCGTGCGTGCGTTTTCAACGGTTGTTTGGATATTGCATAGCAGAGAAAAATCTGATTGGAATAAAAAATATAAATATATATAAATGGGACGTCCCTGACAAACGGCCTACCCTACGCTTTCCCCACGGCGATATTCCGTGCTATGGCGTGTGCATTTAAATTCCAGCTCAAGTCGTCAAAAGGCAGATGCTCGGCTGCTTGGACCTCATTTTCGCCCACAACACACACACACACACACACACACCAGCCCCTAAAACTGTGCTTATTTGAAAGACGGGTAAAACCCCACCACCCATCCTTCTCCCACCTCTTCTATTGCCTTCCTCCCCATCCTGAAGGCTGGTCTCACAGGACCTGTTAATGACCCGGTCCCGCCAATAAAGTATCATTTAAAAAACCAATTCGGGATCCATTTGGGACCCTCCTCCCCACCCCCTCCTGAGATCCAGGTTTTACACCAAAGGCGAAGGGACTGTAGAACGAATCAAGAAAAGGTCTTAAGGTCAAAGACCCCACATTTTGCAATTACTCTCCACCGAATCCGTCGGGGAGGACGCTTTGGCCAAATTGCCGCCCCCTCCCTTTGCAAGGAGCCCCGGGCCAAAGTCGGACGCTTCTTGCGTCTGTCTGAGCAAACTCAGATATAAGAAAGTAACCCTCGGGAATTGCCTTTCCCTCGACCTCGAGTTTCGTTCCTCGGAAAGTTGGCTGTGGCCTGGTTCTGCGCCGGGTTTCCTTTCTTTCCTCCTGCGGGAGAATCGGGAAGCCGAGAATCCAGGAGTCAACGGGGGTGGCGACGGGGGTGGTGGTGGGCCGTTGGTTTCCAGCCGCCTCTGGCCCAGCCCACCCCTACACGTCGCTGGATGTCCTGGGTCGGGAGGAGAAGCCGGCCGGGATGCAGCCGCAGCAAGCCAGCCACAGAGACTTCTGGATCTCGGGGTTGCGGAAAGCATAAACGATCGGGTTGAGGAGCGAGTGGCAGGCGGCCGGCAGGGCCAAGGCGTAGGTGTAGACCGCCGGGTAGGAGGCGTCGGCCACCAGGGAGTAGACGGCAAAGGGCACCCAGCAGAGGGCGAAGGTGCCCAGGATGAGCGAGAGCGTGGAGAGTCCCTTGCGCGTGGAGGTGGCCTGCGCGCTGGCGATGAACTGCTGCTGGACGGCGATCTGCTGGGCGTGGCGGCAGGCGATGCGGCAGATCTGCCCGTAGAGCTGCAGCATCAGGGCCAGGAGGAGCAGGAAGGCCACGGCCAGCACGGCGGCGTTGTCCCGGGTGACCGGCCGCAGGACGCTGCAGGCTCCGGGCCGGCGCAGGCAGTTCCAGCCCAGTAGCGGGAGGAGCCCGACGGCCAGGCAGGCCAGCCAGAGCAGCAGCAGCGCGGCGGCGGTGAAGGTCCGCGTGCGCTCCGAGTGGTAGGTGAGCGCGTTGGAGAGCGACAGGTAGCGGTCCACGGTGATGGCCAGCAGGCTGCAGACCGAGGCCGAGAAGGCGGCCAGCAGCAGCCCGGCCGCGCTCAGCCTGGCCGCCTCGCTGGGCGGCGGCAGCAGGTACTGCACGCCGAAGTTGACCACCAGCCCCAGCCCGGCCAGCAGGTCCGCCAGCGCCAGGCTGCCGATCAGCAGGAAGGGCGGCGCCCGCAGGCCCGGCGCGTAGAAGAGCACGGCCAGCACCAGCGCGTTCTCGCCGGCCATCACCGTCCCGGCGGCGCACAGCGCGATGTCCCAGGGGCTCACCGCGCCGGCCGCCGCCTCGCCGCCCGGCCCGGCCCCCTCCCCGCCCGCGCTGGCCGTGGCGCCGGGCGACAGGTCGGCGGCGGGGCTGGCGGCGGCGGCGAGGTGGGTGGGCGGCCAGAGGCTGGCCAGAGGCCACGAAGAGGCGTTGAAGAGCACCAGGAGCCGCTGCTGCTGCTGCTGCTGCTCTTGTTGCTGTTGGCGGAACTGCTCCTCCATGGCGGCGGCGGCCGGGATGGGGAACATCGCTGCGGGAGGAAGAAGGCCGGGAGAGTCAGCGAGGGAGAAGGGAGGGAAGGAGCCTAAATGGCCCGGCCATCTCCTGCCTCTCTGCTCCTCGTCCCCGGGACGGTCCCCCTCCGGAATGGCCTGCAAGGGCTGGCCGAAGCCGCCTCTTGCTTGAGCGCGCGCGGGGGAGGGTTGGACTAGAAGACCTCCAAGGTCCCTTCCAACTCTGTTATTCTGTTAACCCCCCCTCCTCCCTTCCCCTTCCCTCCCCTCCCTCCCCTTCTCTTCCTTTGCATCTTTTGCCTTCCAGATCCGGGGGGGGGGGGGGGGGGGGGGGGGGGGGGGGTCCTTAACGAGCCCGTTTTTTTTACAATTTGATCCGCTCCCTTTTCTTTCAGCAGAAGGTAAATTTTGCACTGGGGACGACTTCTCCTCCTTTCCCTCTTCCTTTCTCCCTGGGCCTCCCCCCCCCTCTCCCGCTCCCCAGAAGTGTTGGATCACTACAGGTCTGCCGCCGAGGAGGATGGGCTACCTAGTGCAACACTTGTGGAGGAGCAGGTATTTCCCCTCCCCCGCAGGATGCAGAGGCGGTGACATCATCAGCACCTCCGTTTTCAGCTGCAGCCAAAGGGGAGACCAGGCATCCCGCAATGGCCCAGATCGCCTGACTTGCTTTCTCACGAGTTGGGAGCTTTGGATCTTGGATTCGGTTTCTTGAATCTAAAGCTGGGGCCTCCCAGGGGCTGGAGAGAGCCCCCCCACTCCCATCGCGCCTCAAAGTCTGTCCTCGCTACGGTTATAGCGGCCCAGCGGCGGTTGGGGGTCGCTAAAAATCGGCTCTCCTCCCTTCCTATCTACGATACGGAAAGCGCCGCGTCTGCTCCCCAACTGCGGCTGCCGTCTCCTAACCCGCCTGAATCTCAGCTGCTGCAACAAACCCATGTCAAACCAGGTTTCCTGCCCCGACAAGCCACCCGCCCTCCGCGCCGCTGGGAAGGAGACGCGCTGCTCTTTCTCCGTCCGTGCCAATAAGGACCCGCGCCCCATTTCAGGGTCTTTACCGCCCTCTCCCCCCTTCCACGCCATCCGAAATAGCCCAGAAGTCTCCCGCTGTTTTTTCTTTTTTTTTCTTTTTCTGAGAGTGGGACGGCCCGGGACCAGGACGCTCGCGCGAGACCCCGCAGACGGGCGGAGAAAACCGCTGGAGGGTGGGGTGGGGTGGGGTGGTAAGGCGGCTTTGGCTGGGCTGCTGCTGGAGGGGCAGATAAAACGCCACCCTTCCCCTTTGCCCCGAACTCTCCCCCTCGACCCACTAGCCAAAGTCCCGGACCGGGCAAGGGCCGGTCCTCCGCCGGCGTGCAGGGGAAATGGCCCTCCAGCCGGTTGCGCTTTTGCGCAGGGATGCCAAACTAGTATCCCCGGGACGGCCGCTTGGAAGGGCTCCTTCGGGTCTGGAGGGGCAGGGGGGGGGGACGCTTGCGACAGGCCTCTTTTTTTACCTGGGGTTGCGAGGCGTCGGACAATCTAGGGTCCGGCTTGCTTCTCCGCGCCCCGCTGGTTCAGTCCGGGGCGCAACCTGCGCGTCCTTCCCGGGCGAGCATGCTGGCCAGCGAGGCTGGCGGATGGCGGGCAGCCCGCAGCTCTGACTATCCTTCGCCCTTCGGCTCTGCTGATAAATCTCCCCTCTGACGTCAAAAGTCTCCGCTTCTATTCATGACCGGCTCCCGGGCTGTGAATCAGAGGCGCCCGTGATCAGAATAACAACAGGGCGTCTTGCGCGCTCTCCCGCTCGCCCGCTCGCTCCTCTTAGGTGTACCCAGATGCTCCGGCGTAAGAAGCGCGCCCGCCAAGCCCCGCCCGGCCCGGCCCTCTGGAATTTCATTCATAAACTGGCTGGGATGCGCCCCTCCCCCCCCTCCCTCTCCAAGGTCAGCTATTTCAGGCTAGCTTTCTGGGGAGGGCGGAGAGAAGACTTTGCCAAAACCGGCCAACCTGGAATGATCCGCAAGAGAAGCCTTGTTTGTTTGTTTAAGCAATGAAATAGCTTATGGCCAATCTTGGGCGGCTCTCTTGGGACGGGACCCGAGAGGACGGGGGTTGTTGCAAAAGGAGGAAGCTGCTGCCAGCCTTCAGTGGGGAAAGGAGATTTTGCCTCTTGTTTGGCTCCCTCCCCACATCAGCTGACTCCAAGGAAACCCCATGGGAAGTACAGGTGCGTTAAGCTATAAAATTCCCAGGCAAGAAAAAGTAATTTTGAGGCAAGGCAATGATCGCTTCTTGCAGCATGTCTGTGGGACCCCAAAGGCAGAGATGTAGTAAAACTATATTCTTCGTGGAATCATTTCCTCTCCTCCAGACAAATAATTTCAATTTAATCATTTGAGCCCTTATAAGCAGAACAGTGACGCTGACATCCCCTAAACTCTGCTGACTGGTAACGAAACATTCAGAAGCCAACTTACAAGCTAGGAGAATGAACCTTCACCCTCAGTTTGAATAAACTTGTGGCATGGGAAAGAACTGGCGAAGAAAATATTTTTGGGAGGATGGAGAAGTATTCCATCTCTCAATCTATACATGGTAAGATATTGTGTATATATATGTGATGTATATTGTACACTTTAATGCAAAGAAACCAGACATTACACACCCAGTGGCTGACCAAGAAAGGGAGACACTACTGGCACTTGAAAATACTGACCCAGATTGTGGCTGCTGTAAAAATACACAATCCTCTGCTGGAGATCACTGAGAAAGGAGTTGCAAGGGAAACGGCCCACTAAATTTCTTCCTGGCAGCCTCTGTGCAGATTCAGTCACCAGAAAGGAGAACTGTTGATCTGGAACATGATTAAGGGATTGGAATCAGTTCACCTCATTCTGCTTCTTGATGTTTCTTTATTCTTGTCAGCAGCATCACCATTAAAATAAGGCATTCTATATGATATAACATTTAAAATATAAAATATAACATTGAAATATGTACAAGTTAAACAAATCTTGCCCAGAAACTAGCAGCATTAATTGCATTTTATTGCTCTGCTGTGAGGTCTTCAACTTCACACTGATCAGGATGCAAAGTACAGGTATACATACTGTAAGGGTTGTCACAATCAAAAAGGTAGAAGCAACCAAGAGCTCCATTTGTTCAGGGTGTTTCTGGATCTTCTTGTACCCGCAGTCTATTCAATGATTTCCATACTTCTTGATGAATCTGTAGGATGAAATAATAATAATAATAATAATAATAATAATAATAATAATAAAAAATAATATGAAGCAACCAAAAGAACACTGAGAAATGAATATGGAGCATAGTTTGAAGAAGGAGAATGAATAAGTCAAGAAGATTGTGTAGTGTCACAGGATCTGTTTTACTTACACTGCTTAGGCAAGCCCAGGGATGGGGAACCTTGGCTCTTTTATGACTTGTGGACTTCAACTCCCAGGATTCCTGAGCAAGCATGGCTGGCTCAGGAATTCTGGGAGTTGTAGTCCATGAGTCATAAAAGAGCCAAGGTTCCCCACCCCTGGGCTAGGAAGAGCAGAAAATTGGGAGAAGCATAAAACTATGTGAGATATGCTGATGGTACCAAGATGGTGGTTGGGTCCAATGAAAAGGAATCTCTTGTTGAAGATCAAACAAAGATTATAGCTGCTCCCCTGCCTTCAGAAACAAATCGAAGGGCCTAAAATTTTATAAGTGGGCAATGTCAACCCAATGCAAACAATCAGAGAACAACACCTAAAAGGTACAGCAGGGGTGTCCACCCTTGACAACTTTAAGACCGGTGGACTTCAATTCCCAGAATTCCACAGCTAGCATGGGGAATTCTGGGAGTTGAAATCCAGAAGTCTTAAAGTTTCCAAGGTTGGATTTCCCTGATTTACAGGAAAGGTGGCTGTAGTCAGGAAATAAAAAGACGTCTGCTAAATGGGAGAAAAACTATGACCGATACAGGCAAAATATTGAAGTGTAAAGATCACATCCTAACAACAATGGTATACATTGTCAAGAGACTATGATTTCCCAAATTATAATTTCATGGCTATGAAAGGCTGAGTGAAGAAAAATTCAAGCCTTCCAACGGTTGAAGGTACCTTGGACAGCGACAACAATCGACAATAGCTGATGAACTGAAATCAGTCTGTACAGAGTCCTCAACTTTTGACCACAATTGAGCCCAGAATTTATGTTGCTAAGTTGTTAAGTGAGTTTTGCCCCCATTTTATGACTTTTCTTCCCTCATTCGTTAAGTGAATCACTGTAGTTATTAAATTAGTAACATGGTTGTTAAATGAATCTGGCTTCCCCATTGACTTTGCTTGTCAGAAGGCTGCAAAAGGGGATCGCATGATCCCGGGATACGGCAAACGTCATAAATGTGAGCCCTTTGTCAAGTATCTGAATGTAAATCACATGGCCACAGGGACACTGCAGCGGTCATAAGCGGGAAAAATGGGTCACTTTTTTCAGTGCTGTTGTAACTTTGAATGGTCACGAAATGAACTGTTGTAAGTCGAGAATGATCTGTACACTGGCAGTGTGAGTAATGAAACTAAAGTTTAATACCTTAGATAGATAGTTTGAAGGCAAGAGTCACAAGGGAAGACCACTGCTGGAAAAGTCACAAGTAGTAAAAACAACAACAAAAAGATGCCAACAGAAGACGAAATGATTGGACACCTTCAGTGATGACACCACAACAGGAGCTTACAGGAGTTCAGGGCAGCTGTTACTCACAGGCAGACCTCTCCCCATCAAGCCGTGAAGCTTATTGATTGATTAGCCTTGAGACCTCATCAATAAAACAAAGTCATGAAAAGCAACCGAACCCCAACACTTGGATGGCTGTCTTCATTTTCTAGAATCCCAGAGAGCATACTTTAAATATCAGTTACCTGGAAGCAAAAATGGAAGAAAATGCGGGACTGGGAGCTTCTTGGGTGCACCCAATGGAGGAATTTCCAGAAGAATGACCGGGCGGGCTCTTGGCCTCCGCCAGCCTCAGGCCCTTTCAGTTTAGGCACATTGGCGTCGAACAAGCTTATATTCCTAAATCTATAGTGGGAATAGAGGGTCTTAGGAGAGCAAAGGAACGTCCAGAGGAACGTTGTCCATGGGGTCGCGATGGGTCGGACACGACTTCGCAACTAACAACAAAGGAGGGCAAAGGCTTCACAGGTAGTCCTCAACTTACAGCGCTTCATTTAGTGACTATTCAAAGTTACAACAGTACTGGGGAAAAAAGTGACTTGTGACCATTTTTCACACTTATGACCATTGCAGCATTCCCATGGTCACGTGATCAAAATTCAGACATTTCTCATCTGACTCATATTTCCATAATGGTCACGGCGTCCTGGGGTCACGTGATCCCCTTTTGCGACATTCTGATGAGCAAAGTCATTGGGGAAGCCGGATTTACTTGACAACCTTGTGACTAACTTAACAACTGCAGCGATTCACTTAACAACGGAGGTTGTTAAGAAAGGTTGCAAAATGGGGCAAAACTCGCTTAACAAATGTCTCAACAACAGAAATTTTGGGCTTGATTGCGATCGTAAGTTGAGGACCACCTGCAATAAATTACCCAAGTTATTTACACTTCTTGCTCTTGGCTGGAATTCATGAGAATCTTCCAACATCCAAGCATAACTTTTATTGATATATAAGAGTGTTAGAAAAGGGACTCGGTGGCTCAGTGGGTTAGGATGCTGAGCTTGTCGATCAGAAGGTCAGCAGTTTGGCGAGTCAAATCCCGAGTGCCGCGTAACAGAGTGAGCGCCTGTTACTCGTCCCAGCTTCTGCCAACCTAGCAGTTCGAAAGCACGTAAAAATGCAAGTAGAAAAATAGGGACCACTCCGGTGGGAAGGTAACAGCGTTCCGTGTGCCTTTGGCGTCTAGTCATGCCGGCCACATGACCACGGAGACGTCCTCGGACAACGCTGGCTCTTCGGCTTTGAAACGGAGATGAGCACCGGCCCCTAGAGTCGGAAACGACTAGCACGCGTGTGCGGGGGAACCTTTACCTTTTAAGAGTGTTAGATAGTGCTCTGCAGATCCTTCCTAAATTCCTTCAGAAAGAAGAAGCCAGGAAATATTGGAAAGGTCTCAATTTTTAAAAATACTAATTCGAAATGTTTATGCTCCTCCTCCTCCTCCAAGTGATTGTGATGTGCAGCATTGAAAAAGTTATGAATGGAAAAACAAGGCAAGGACAACTGTTGACATCATCCATCATCCATCATCCATCCATACTTCTCATGCCTTTTAAACCTTTCATCGTTCACTTCCCTCCTCCAATAAACAGTCACAAATCACATTCCCCAATTAGCTTGAAGCGCAGGCTTTCTCCCCAGCTCTCCAGCCCACCAAAACTATCAACCCAAGGGCCCAATGACCTTGGGTTCCCATGGCTGAGTTATTATTGTTATGACTAGCTGGACACTCATTCACATTCCCCCTCCCAGTATCAACTAACTCTAAAAGCAATAGAGGGAAAATGGCTGCATTTCCATCTGTTGTCAAAGCAAGAGCATCTGATGCTAGCAGCGTTGACATCGGCTCTGCGTTTTCTCTCAAAGATAGCAGAGTGCATAAGCAGTTCTGCATATCCAATATTTAAAGAATTCAGAAGACAGAAAATGACAGGCTAATTAGCTGTTAGACATACACTTCTGTGTACCATCATATGCAATTTTGAATCCAGACTCCTGGAGACAGATTTGAATATGGACTGAAATAAGTTACTTCTAAGCATCTGACAAGAAAGAAGATTTCACCTTACAAGTAGCAATGAAATCACGAGTGATCATAAGTATTGTATATTGCAACACTAAAATGTATAGTAGTATTGCAGGTTGTAGGAACTGGTTATGTCTAGTCTGACGTGATAGCAGTGTTCCAATATTTGAGGGGCTGCCACAAAGAAGAGGGAATCAACCTGTTTTCCAAAGCACATGAAGGCAGGACAAGAAACTAATCAAGTAGAGAAGAAACCTGGAATTAAGGAGTAACTTCCTAACCGTGAGGACAATTAACCATTGGAACGGCTTGTCTCCAGAAGTTGTGGGTTGCTCCATCACTGGAGGTTTTCAAGAAGAGTGTCATGGTTCCGACAGATGAAACTCTTCAAAGAACTTTGAGGCATTGTTTACCTTAAAGAATCTTTATTCGAGAAGCATAACTTCGGCACTTACATAGTTGAAGCCAAAATCTGAATTCCCTTCCCCTGAGCACATACTATCAAAGCACAATTCCCTCCTCTAATTTACAGTCATAAATCACATTCTCCAATTAGTTTGAAATGCAGGCTTTCCCTCCAGTTCTCCAACCCGCCAATTCTTATCATCTCTTCTTTCAGTAACCTTGGTTCACACACTAGTATTGTTATGTCTAACTCCCACCACATTCCTCCCCCCACTAGTATCATCTAATTCTAACTCTAATTCTAAGAGTAAAACATAAGAAGGGAAATGGCTGCATCTCCATATGTTGTCAAAGCGAAAACATCCGATGTTAGCAGTGTTGACAAAGAGACTGGACAGCCGCTTTTCTGAAACGGTCCAGGGTCTCCTGCTTGAGCAGGGGGTTGGACTAGAAGACCTCCAAGGTCCCTTCCAACTCTGTTATTCTGTATTTTTGCATTTCTGTAACTCAGTGGACTGAAGACCTCTGTCAGAAGTAAAGAGATGATTTGTTAATCAGTGAGGGTCAGTATTGTCCACCTCTTGAAGGTGAGGAATTGGGAACCAAAATTCTTGGAATTTTCAAATAAGATAAAAATATTTCTTCGGGTGAAGAGAGGTCCTGAGGAACAGCACCCGATGGGGACGGACAGAGAAGAAATTCTCAAATAACCTGTTCGGTATAAGGTGATCTTACCTACTTCTGGATGGAAAGTTATGCCCTCAGATTCCTGTTGGTCATACAGCAGTTTAGTATTTGCATTTTTTTGCATTCGAGATAGTCAATTAAACGTGTTCTCTGACAGCTACCATAAAAGGTGTCTGCCAGTCTCAAAAAAAAGAAAAAAGGAAAAAAAAATCTGGGTAAAGTAGTAGGTGGACTTAATGTTACGTGTGGATGTGTTTTAAGGAGTGTATCTGGCTTCTCATCCAAGCTGGCTCACACTTTCTAAAATGTGTAGGCACCAGGAGGAAAGACCGCCACATTTAACGGCCCCACACTAGAAATAATATAATAAAGAAAACAGAACAATCAAAAAAATTAAATAAACCAGAAACTGTTAAATATGATAAGGTCTTCCAGAGGTCAGCTCGTGATATGTGGGACCATCAACCTCTCAGAAGCCTTGAAGACCATCCTTGGAGATTCAATGGCACTGCATATCCTGAGTAGTGTTTTCATTCCACATGGTACCTCCTGGCAGTCAATGAACTAAAACTGAGTGGCAAAGTCCCTGGATGGATGGATGGATGGATGGAAGGAAGGGAGGGAGGGAGGGAGGGAGGGTATCCCAATGCACAACTGTTGCTGATCTTTCTTTAGAAGCAAATAAAACTGATGAATTACTGTAAACCAGGGGTGTCAAACTGCCAGCCCGTGGGCTGGATGCGTCATGCCGAAACCGCAAACCACCCCATTGCCGGCAATGGAGAAAAAGTCATGATACGACGCGACACATCACGTGACGTTGCGAGTGTGACACCCCTGCTTTAAACCGACAAGGATACTAAGAAACACGAGGGAGTTATTAATAGAGTCAGAGAAACCTTAAAATCTGGAGAAATTTAACGAAAAAACCATGGCAACATTAGTAGCCCAGCAAGGACCGAATATTCGAAAGAGGAGTGGACTATCCCGGAAGGGCAACTGGCAACAGAAAACAACAGTTCCAGCTGATCAGAAGGTTTACTTCAGTTCTGTGGATATTTATGTTGTTACATAAAAAAGCAAGCTGATAATAATAATAATAATAATAATAATAATAATAATAATAATAATAAT
>JAKJMR010018562.1:152927-174953 GCA_024449315.1 Daboia siamensis | reverse complement strand
ATAATAATAATAATAATAATAATAATAATAATAATAATAATAATAATTTTATTTGTATACCGCCCTTCTCCCGAAGGACTCAGGGCGGTGAACAGGGCAACATATAAAAGTACAAGAATACAAACATTAAAAGAGATTAAACAAGGTGCCCAGAACTAACAACAATGAGTTAAAATACATTAAAACAATATTAAAATCCCAACCCATCACCCATCAGGCCAGGCTGGCTTGTTCGAACAAGTAGGTCTTCAGATCATGTCGGAAGGAGCGAAGGTCGGGCGCCATCCGGAGCTCAACCGGCAGACAGTTCCACAAATCCGGCGCGCCCACAGAGAAGGACCTCCCCCTGGGGGCCACCAGACGGCATTCTCTGACCGGTGGCACCCTGAGGAGGCCCTCTCTGTGGGAGCGCACAGGGCGGAGGGAAGTTGATGCCGGCAGTAGGTGATCCCTAAGGTACTCTGGACCCATGCCATGTAGGGCTTTAAAGACCATTACCATCACCTTGAATCTCACCCAGAAGACAACTGGGAGCCAATGCAGCTCACGGAGCAGAGGTGTAACATGGGAGTATCGGGAGACTCCCAACACAACTCTCGTGGCGGCATTCTGTACCAGTTGGAGCCTCCGAGTGGTCCTCAAGGGCAGCCCCATGTAGAAAGCGTTGCAGTAGTCTAAGCGAGAGGTCACAAGTGCATGAGTGACAGTATGCAGGGCATCCCGGTCTAGATAGGGCCACAACTGGTGCACCAGGCGAACCTGGGCAAAGGCCCCCCTAGTCACATTTATTATGTGGTCTTCTAGCGAGAGCTGTGAATCTAGGAGGACTCCCAAGTTGCGAGCCCTATCTACGGGGGGTAATAACTCACCCCCCATAGAAAGAGATGGAATATTCTGAATATCCCGAGATGCCAGTACGCACAGCCACTCAGTCTTGTCAGGGTTGAGTCGAAGCCTGTTCCTCCGCATCCAGACCCGAACCGCCTCCAGGCAACGGGACATCATGTCGAGGGCATCACTGGGGTGGTTTGGGGTCGAAATAAAAAGCTGGGTATCATCAGCATACTGATGATACCCAACTCCAAAACCACGAATGATCTCACCCAGCGGTTTCATATAGATGTTGAACAGGAGAGGCGAGAGGACTGACCCCTGAGGAACTCCACAAGCGAGAGGGCTCGAGGTCGACCTCTGCCCCCCTGCCAACACCGACTGCGAACGTCCCTGAAGGTAGGAGGAGAACCACTGAAGAACCGTGCCTCCCACTCCCAACCCCCTGAGACGTCGCAGCAGGATACCATGGTCGATGGTATCGAAAGCCGCTGAGAGGTCTAATAGGACTAGGACAGAGGAATATCCCCTGTCCCGGGCCCTCCAGAGATCATTCAATATGTTGAATATCGTGCAAGCTGGAGGTCTATGGAGGATCATCCAGGTCATGGTTGAAGCTTCTTGGATGAGAAGCGAAACATCTTCAAAGAAAAACAAGAACAAAGCACCTTTGAGACATGCAAGCTGGATGGGATACATCCAGCGAATAGATTCAAAACCGGACCAACCGTGGTTGATCCAACATCCATGAAAGACTAAACGCTATTTTTAATTTTGCAACTGAAGGAATAAAATTTGGTAAAATCTTTGGCAAAGTGCTCATTGGAAACTGCTTATGGACAGTTCCAGGGCGGCTAAGGTTTTGCATGGAATCTTTTTCCTGTGGCTTTGTACAAATGAGGGGGCGGGGAAGCAGCAAGTCGCTCAATGAATCTGAATTAGGGCTAAATTTAAATAGGATGCTTAGAAAATCAAAGGCAAAACCAAACAGCATCATTCAAATGTGGAGATAGAGAGAAACCGAATCACACAGCATTTGATTCATAGCTAATGCCGTTACTGGAATTGCAAAGTGAAGAGGGAATTGGGCTGAAACAATCCCTGTGAATTAATTTTATCCCATTACATTTCCCATCTCAGACATTCAAGCCCCTTTGGGAGTCATTTACCCCTTATCATGAGGAACCAGATGCGTAGCACTAATATTTCTCTCTCTCTCTCTTTCTTTCTCTATTTCCAAGGAGATCACAATGGATGATTGCCATAGCAACATAATTGCCTCTGTTCAGTCACTGAGTCATCAGGCACGATTCTGTTGGAGGCGAAGATGAACTATGACATGCCGCCCAAAGTGGTCCTTCTTTGGGAATCTCCAGAAAGGCATTGGATGATTTTGCTCTTCACCTCTTGACTCCAGTGGAGGCAACAGACTTAGTGAAGAAAATAAAAAGAACATAAAATCATAGGGCAGGGAGGGACCTTGGAGGTCTTCTAGTCCAACCCTCTGCTCAGGGTGGGAAAAATTATACCATCTCAGTCAAATAGTGGTCCAGTCTATTTTTTAAAACCTCCAGTGATGGAGCAGCCACTACTCCCAAAGGTTGTTAGGGGATAATATTCCACTGAGTGATGCGAAGGCTCTTTTCACCAATTCTCATGGAGCTCAAGTTAGAAAGTGGCCGGATTCCAGGCAAAATTCTTTCAAGATTTCCAGTTAGATGGCGAAGAGGAATCGATGCGATATTTAGAGTGATATTTAGTGAAAAATGTAGTTGAATATTTGAAGTATCCAGAGAATAGCTAGAGGGTGGATATTCCCATCCATACTTGGAATGGAGAGCTTTATTTTGTTTAATAAAAGGTAAAGGTAAAGGTTCCCCCGCATGTGCATGCTAGTCGTTTCCGACTCTAGGGGCCGGTGCTCATCTCCGTTTCAAAGCCGAAGAGCCAGCGCTTGTCCGAGGACGTTTCCGTGGTCATGTGGCCAGCATGACTAGACGCCAAAGGCGCACGGAACGCTGTTACCTTCCCACCGCAGTGGTCCCTATTTTTCTACTTGCATTTTTACGTGCTTTCGAACTGCTAGGTTGGCAGAAGCTGGGACGAGTAACAGGCGCTCACTCTGTTACGTGGCACTCGGGATTCGACCCGCCTAACTGCCGACCTTCCGATCGACAAGCTCAGCGTCCTAACCCACTGAGCCACCGCGTCCCTTTTTGTTTAATAGTAACTGATTAAAAATTACAATCGCAAAAATAAAAAAACAAAAACAAAAAAAGTAAAAGGATAAAAAGAAAAATAGAATATATCAAAAAGAAAAAAAATATAGAAAAGTAAAAATTTAGTAAACAAATGTATAAAGACATGGCTTTCTCCTTTATCGTAACCACTATAAACAATTTTAATAAGTGAACACCTCTTCAATTACAAGATCTCCTGTCAGGAAAAATTCATGAAGGGTTACTAGAAATAACAACATATCTATTTTAATTCTAATCAACTAAACCAGCTTTATATTCCTTCCTTTTAATGATCTTGACCTTTACTCCCTTCAAACAATGTCCTGGAATTTGATTTCTTTTCTTTTTTTCTCTCTTTCTCTCTTATCAGAAAATTATTCAAAGCTTTAATAAGCCTCTTTTGTAAATCCAGTATAAGAACTTTATCCAGGACATTCTTCTTATTTTTTTTTAATCCGTGTATCCCTTTTTAATCATTAAGACATTATCCTGTTTGGAACTGCACTGGGTGTAGAATTCCAAAGAGTGACCTAGATTTTATGTACAATTCAATATGGACTTTGGTACCGGGTTTTTCCTTGGTTCTTCTATTTCCTTTTGACTTCTTCTGTTGTCTTCACCCTGTACCTGAATAACTTTTAAGGTTATATCTTACTTTATATAGCCACGCCCAGCAAACGAGAGAGGGAAAAGAGAGAGAAAATGGTATGATCCCTGCAACCTGTTGAAAACTTGCCACTGAATTATAATTGGTAATTTAACTGAGGAGCGAAATTATTACAGACATGAAAAAAAATCATACCAAACCATACTATCAATTAATTTTATCTCGCTCATAGACCAGCCTACAATAGCATAGCAATTACGTTAAAATAGGAATAAAAGTAAAATAAATTATATTAACTCATCATACTAATGGTTGCTGGAAATGGGTCTGTCTAGTTTAACGAAGAGAAGGGCAAGGGGGGACATGATATTAACTCTTCCAATATCTCAGGGGCTGCCCCAAAGAAGAGGGAGTCAAGCTATTCTCCAAAGCGCCAGAAGGCAGGACAAGAAGCAACGGATGGAAACTAGTCAAGGAGAGAAGCAACCTAGAACTAAGGAGAAACTTCCTGGCAGTTAGAACAATTAACCAGTGGAACAACCTGCCTCCAGAAGCAGTGAATGCTCCAACACTGGAAGCTTTTAAGAAGAGACTGGACAGCCATTTGTCTAAAATGGTATAGGGTTTCCTGCCGGAGCAGGGAATTGGACTAGATGACCTCCAAGGTACCTTCCAACTTTTATTATTATTATTATTATTATTATTATTATTATTATTAAACTTTTATTCATAAAACATGAAACTCAGTCAACTGAACACTCAAATTGACTGGCATAATGTTTGACACGGGTTGCTGCCAGCATCCTAGGTATCAACCAGGTATCTCATTAAAATGTAAGATGTTCCGAGTAGCGCAGTTTTTTGCAGCTTTGCTGGAGTTATTGTAAAAAGCTGCAATTTCTTGATGTGTTTTGCAAAGTTGTTGTTGTTGTTGCTATTATTATTTTTATTAGTAGTAGTATTATTATTATTCCCTGCAAGTCAGACATCCTCTTGGAGATGTTCAAAGGGACCTCTGTTGGCTACAGATTCAGGGCAAGTGGCGTCTGCAGAACAAAGTCAAAACAGTCGAGATGGTGGTGACAGCTGCTATTTGGACTTTTTGGGACCACCACCTCCTGGATGACCCTGGTTGCAGTACAATAAACATGCAGAGGAACAGTGGTTCATTGCTTACCTGCACTTTGTGCTGTTCCTGCCCCAAAATAACCTTCCTCGCCCTCGCCGCATTCTCCATTGATGGTGATAGAACATTGCTAGAACTTTGCTATTGTACTTTATAATAACGCTAACAATTTTAACCATCACCATTGCACTTGGAAAAGGAACTTATTATGAATCAATTATCACCATGAATCCGATTGTATTTTACAACGATATTATGTGGATGATGATAATAGTCTGGTGATGATGTTTAGGCTAATTTCATTGGGGAACAGATGGCTTAGTCAATTAAATAAATGTACATGTTTGTTAAACAGATAATTGTGCTTCGCCCTTCAAATTGTCCTTAAAATGGTGGCAAATGTACAGGTAGCCCTCCCTTTATGACCACAACTGAGTCCAAAATTTATGTCGCTAAGCGAGACACTTGTTAAGTGAGTTTTGCCCAATTTTCTGACCTTTTTGCCACAGTTGTTAAGTGAATCACTGCAACTTGTTAAGTCAGTAATACGGTTCTTAAGTGAGTCTGGCTTTCCTACTGACTTTGCTTGTCAGAAGTCGCAAAAGGGAATCACGGGACACTGCAACCATCATAAATACGAACCAGTTGCCAAGAATCTGAATTTTGATCACGAGACCATGGGGATGCTGCAACGGTTGTAGGTATGAAAAGTGGTTACTTTTTTCAGCGCTGTTGTAACTTCAGTCACTAAATGAACTGTTGTAAGTGAAGGACGACCTGTATATTTTGCCATAGGCCAGAAGCCCTGGCACTGATCTAAAGGGATGTAAAGTCCACCATCACAAGCCATGTCATTGACATTGACCTGGACGATAAAAGAGCTTTCGGAGTTGGGATGCTTGAAGACCAATTCATCCTTTTCTTTCTAAGTGTGTTTGTGTGGGGTGGGGGGCAGAATGTCAGAACTGCCACCCCACACCTGCTGTTCGGTACCGGTCTGCCATGAACCCTGAGGGAAGGGTGAAAAGGAGGGGGTTCCAGAGGGAGAAGGAGGAAGAGGAAGGTCAGGATGAGGCAGCTGTTGAAAGAGGCAGGTGCTTGCAGACGGATTTTCAAGGGCCAAAGCAGGGAGACGCAGCTGGTGAGGAAGCCCAGAGGTCAACTTTGAACAGCAGCTTGTCAGAGACGGGCATTGTCATTCCACACAGAAACATTGTTCTGATATTTTAACCTTCCTGTTGTCTTCAGAGGGCAATAAAAATATCCCGCAGCCTCTAGAAGTTTGTAGGAACATGACACAACTTTGCTTTGAATGTTATCCTAAGTGCTCAGAAACTGACATTCCATGTCATGCTATGTCATAATTTTTCTCCACATCTGAAACATGAAACAGGGTGATTTAATAACTAAAGTAGGGGGGGGGGAAATCAAGAAAAACAAAATTGCAGGACACTCCTCAATAGGCAGACTATTGACTAACAATTCTATCTATCTCTATTTCTATCATCTCTACCTTTAATAACAACGTTGGAAGGGAATTTGGAGGTCATCTAGTCCAACCCCCTGCTCAGGCAGCAAACCCTATGCCATTTCAGACAAATCGTTGTCCAGTCTCTTCTTAAAAACTTCCAGTGTTGGAGCACCCACAGCTTCTGGAGGCAAGACTGAAGACTCCTGCTTTAACATCTCTTTTCTTCTAAGGCTGCCTTGCTTCTTGACAACTCATCCTTTTAGAAAACTTCATAAACCTGCAACTTATTTTCTTTTGCTGCAGCAAAATATATTTAGTTCCAGAGCTTTTAATGACTGTCACTCACGATTCTTGCTATTTTTTCCTCTTCTTTTTATGTCTGACTCAACAGTGGCTACACGGTGCCTTTTTTAAACAGGAGTGGTGGGGAGTGAGCAGATGAAATGAGCTTGCCACCAGTACTAGTAACAGATTTCATACATAGACACACACACTACACAGATAATAATAACAATATAATACTGTAATAATAATAATAATAATAATAATAATAATAATAATAATAATAATAATAATGATAATGATAATGATAATGATGTTGATGATGTTGAAAGGGACTGGAGATCATCTAGTCCTCCCCCTGCTCAAAACCCTATACCATTTCAGACAAATGGTTGTCCGGTCTCTTCTTAAAAACCTCCACTGTTGGAGCATTCACTGCTTCTGGAGGCAGGTTGTTCTTTAAGTCTTAGTTAAGTCCAACCACTTAAGTCTTAGAGCAGGGGTCTAGCTGAGGAATTCTGGGAGTTGAGGTCCACAAGTCATAAAAGGGCCAAGTTTGAAGGCCCCTCTCTTAGAGCAAGGTGGATCCTCCTCCTTTTCACAGACCCCAGAAGTCTAAGGAGAGCATGTTATTAAAGCTTTAAAAAAAATCACCCAGATTAGTCTTTTGTGTTTATGAGAAGTGAGTTCTCCAGTTTTAATTTAGAGTAATTGTGTATGCCAGCTACCAGAGCTTTGGGGAATAAAATCCATAAAAATAGATGATTGGTGGTTAATATTTTTAGCTCTTCATCACTACATTCTACATTCCATAAACTTGTCACCATTTTCAAAACAGATCCCAAAGATGGTTCTTTTTTTCCTTCGTCACCTACTCAAACACATAAGAAAAAAGCCCCACATTAGATTATTTTTTTTTGAGAGGGTAATGCCTCCCCCACACCCTTTGGACAGAAATGTCACGATGGAGAGTAGGAAGTGAGCAGCTTTGAACATCTTTGGGAAAGGCAGGAAAACCATTCCTTGTTTCCTGCTACAAAAATGCAGTGGCAAGTAAGAAATTTTTCTCACCATCATTTCACACGATTCCAGGACAAATCCAAAGCAGATGTTATTTATCTCCTCCCACGCAGTAGCAGGAGGTGAAACCCAATTTTTGAAGTACAGCATCAAAATAGTGTCAGTCAAGTCAGCTTTGACTCCTGGGGACTACAGTACATACAATCAAGGGCTGGAAGAGACTTAGTCCAGCCCCCCTTCTCTATATGAATATCTCCATGTCACTGGCTTGGCAGAAATTGCTGTTTTTTAAAACAAATGGGGTCTTCGAGTCAGTCTTGACCTTTGGTGACTGCCTGGACAATCCTTGGTAAGATTTCAGAAGTGGTTTGTCCTAGCCTACTTCCTCCTTGGGCTCTGGCCCAAGGCCACACAGCTGGCTTCACACCTTAGGCAGGATTAGAATTCATGATCATCCAGTTTTCTAGTTTGGTGCCTCCACAACACCAAACTAGCTCTCCAGATATGTCACAGGACTGCAATTTCTGGTGATTATTTTTTTTTCCTCAAGTGCTAATGAGAACTTAGCATTTTGCGGCTGGTGTAGGTGTTGCATTAAAAAACACACACACACACATTAGTGCAAAGAGTAACAAAGAAGTTCCATCTTCTGTCCTGGAAACTGCTACATGATATGCATAGCGGTCAATGTGCCTGTCAATCTTGTTGGATTCCGTAGATGGGAATGTATCGCAACATGTCTTGTCTAGAAAGACAATGTCAAGGCAAAAACATCCATGACAGACAACTTGACTTGAGAAACTGCCTCTGGATCTCATATCAGCTTGCAAGGGTTTTTTGATTGTTTGTTTGAAGAAAAGCCAAGTGACTGTCCAAGCATGTTTGTAAAGTCCGAAAGAAGACAATGATAAATTAGGACAGCAGATGACCTCAGGGGCATTAAAGCACAGAGGGCAGGAGAAGAAGTAAAAGATGGATGGTTGTTAAAGAGGGATCCAACCTAGCAAGAGAACAATTAATGGAACAGCTTGACTCCTGGAGTTGTGGGTGCTCCATCACTGGAGGTTTTTAGGAAGAGACTGAGCAGCCATTTGTCTCTTGTTTGAGCAAGGGTTGGACTAGGAAGACCTCTCGAGGTCTCTTCGAACCCTATTCTATGTTCTAGAAGAGTAGATGGGGAAATGTCTCTTCTATTAGCCTGTCACATCACCAAAAATAAACACTTGGCACCCTCGTACTTCTCACTCCCATCCAGATGTGACTCTGATAATGCAAACTTCAGTCCATGTAGCCTCAAGCAGGGGTCTGCAACCTTGACAACTTGTAAGACTTGTGGACTTTAGCTCCCAGAATTCCTCAAGTCTTCAAATGTTGTCACGGTTGCAGATCCCTGGTCTAAAGGCTGTCACCTACAAGAAGTCACGTTTTGAATGACAGCTTCCAACTCCTCGTTGGGTCATTTAAACTGGGATCCAGATGTGCATCGACAGAACATTCCCTTGCATTCAGAAGGGAGCCACGGAAATCTGGGCCTAACACGCAATGCCTTCCCAATGTGTTGGCCACAATGGGTTTTACATCCTGGGATTTGCTAACCCCAGGTTTGGGGCACATCTAAGGATTATTGAGGACATCTGCAGCGTGCTCTGAATATTTATTATTGAAGCGGATCAGCAAGGCAAGCTAGCATTCCCATTAGAATTGCATAAATGCAAATGAACTCTGCCTTCCAAGCAGACTTCATCTGCATTTATGCAGATGAAAGAAATCAGAAATACATCTTTTCCACTGTAGAACAAAAAGAGCTAAACACACGGAAGTTGAGGTCGGCTTCTACTGCTTGCTAGTTGGCTCAGATACACCTCTTAGAAAAATCCACATCAGTGGGAGATTTGGACAATGTAGACAGTCCTCAACTTACAACAGTTCACTTAGTGACCACTCAAAGTTACAACAGCCAGGAAAAAAAGTGAGTGATGAGTTTTTCACTTAGCAACCGTTGCAGCATCCCCACGACCACGGATTCAAATTCAGACCTTTAGCAACTGACTAGTATTTATGCCGGTCGCAGTGTCCCGGGGTCACGTGATCCCCTTTTGCGAACTTCTGACAAGCAAAGTCCATGGGGGAAACCAGATTCACTTAACAACCGTGTTACCAACTTAACAACTGCAGGGAATCACTTGCTGCAACTGTGACAAGAAAGGTTGTAAAATGGAGCACAATTCCCTTAGCAAACGTTTCACTTAGCAATAGAAATTTTTAGCTCAGTTGTGGCCAGAATTCAAGGACTTTAAATTGGAAGTGACAGAATTCAAATTTACATCACGCTACACCACGACGTAACTCATGTGGCATTGGCTCCATTTTGGCTGAACACCCTCATGTGATACGTGAACTCATAAAACTGTAGTTTGTTCAGGAAGCCACATCCTAACACAATGTCTGGAATTGTTCCTTTGAGAGTGCTGGGGAAAAGCAGATTAAAAAATGTACCCAGATGTCTTTATGTGGCATTTCAATGACATTTAAAAAGTACCACACACCCATATGACTGAGACATTTCACCATACGCGACCTTTATTGGCGATATCAGAGGGTCATTTATTATACAGAAGTCACATCACACCATTCTCTTCCAATTTAATCCCCTTATAAATCTATAGCAAAACTGCACTTTTAATCTATAACATATATATATATTTTTCAATATTCTCTCCCTCTTTCAAGTCGGGTATTATTCGTAAAAACATTGTCACCAAATATACAAAATACAAGCTTAGCATTCTCCTATGCTGGGCGGTGGCTCTTGCCTTCCGATGGAGGTGGGTGGGGGGCTTTGCCTATGGACCTGTCAGCTCCACCCACCCAAGATGGGGCTTCAGGGTGAAGTGGATTAAGATTCTTTTGTGGTTTTGCTTGGAGAAGATTTCAACCCAGAAGTTCATACCCAATGCATAAGTAATGCTTAACTGCCAACTAGTTGTCAACAGCTATTTGTGTTAAGAGATGACAACTTCTGAAGAAAATAGGACTCTGGCATATGGGACTGAACGTATCCACACCAGTTGCCTGCTTGAAGTAGTGAGACTCTTGAAATCTGAATTATTCAAAGACGCACAGGTGACGTTATGTGTCACTAATGGAATGTCACTGCTATAATGGCTGCAATTTATAAACTCTCGGGGGGGGGGGGGGGGCAGGATGCTCAGCTTGGTATCCGCATCGAGGGTCTTCTGCTCTTGGAAAGAGAGTTCCAGCTTCTCCCAGCCTCCATGGAAACCTGTAGATACAACCTCTGATGCTCTGAAGCGAGCTAAGGCAGACGCCGGTGAGCCTCCTTCTTCTTGGACATTGTCTGTGAAGCTTGGATGCTGCTGCAGAGATGGACACCCTTTCCCATCCTTGCAATGCAAGGGAAAGCTTTTCAATGGAAAAGTTCAACCAACAGAGATGGACTCGAAGAAGCAAGGAAAACACAACTTTTTGTTGCCAGCACAAAGCCAGGCAAACCTTTTGGAGTAGCCCTTTGCCTGACCTTCAAATCCCAGATTGGAGTTCAGCTTTTGCAATTTTCTGAGTCGATTCTCTTCTTGGCGGTTCCCAGCAGAACGTGACTGAGGAAAGCTTCGGGACGAGCAGAAATAATTTCAAAGTTCTCCCGAACTGGAAGCCCATTCTTACGATGGTTCATGCGAGTCAACAAAGAACTCTTATGCGTTCATCAAGGCGCATCAAAGGCTGCTGGGATGAGCTCCCATTCATTGCGAGAAGGCCTGGGCACCACGCCTCCTTAAGTGGAATTCTGGGAAGCCGCTGTAAAAAGGGAGAGGCGCCAATGGTTTCCACAGCCCAAACTGGTTTTTCGGTCACAGCCCAATTCAACGTTCTTATGAGCCAAAATAATTCTGGCAGAGTCTTCTCCATTGCACATTTCCCCCCTCTTAAAAAGGGTTAGAGTTATAATACGAAACATTGGAAAACAGAAGCTAACTGTGGCTTAGTCTTCCTAATACTGCCTTATTTTTCTCTCTGTTGAAGCAGTAACAGCAGCAGCATAAATATGGACTGGAAAATGATAGGTGGAGAGCAAGGGGAGATGAAGTTACGAGGAACTCTTTTCAAGGCATTGATGGACCTTAGTTTAAGTCCTTAACCCTCCCCTGAATTGTTTTTCCAAGGCCAAAATCATGATTATTATTTAAACCTTACAGGGTTTAGAGCGGTGATGTTCATTTACAGCATGTCAATGCACGCCGAGAATTGCTTCTTACATGCAAAACTGAACCCTTAACAGATCCTGTTTCAGCAGAGGGCACTTTTGGCTTAGAGAATAGTTCCAAGAAACTGTTTTTTTTTTTTAAAGTTTATATGCTAGATGTGACCTCCAACACTTACACTCATTTCTTTTCTGACTTCTACAGTATTGTGGTTCTGAGTCAAAATCTCTTTTTACAAAGGATTAACAGATTTATAAAGCATATAAAAATTACTTTCCAAGGAAAATTTTTAAGAAAGAGACAAAGCAGAACGAATGTAGAATAAATAGTGTTATCAGAAATAAAAAGGGTCATCTTTAACAAAATCTTCAACCCTGTAGAAATGCCTAATGTCCTTTTCCCATAGAAAAAAAAGTAAAAATTAAATCAAGATGCTTCTGGGAGGATTTAAGCTGGCTGCAGTCTTGAATTACCAAAACTGCAACTTACATGAACTTTCCTCTGCTTGAGTCCCAAAAGAGGACAGGAATTCAGCAAATAACCGGAGGCGAAATCGTTCTGTTAGAATACAGAAAAATGGCAATAACGGAAACCAAAAAAGGGTCTTAAGCCAGGACCAAACAGTGAGCAGATTTTACAATGTTACTTTAAAAATCACTTTCTTGGTTCTTGAAGAGTTTTAAGCAGCCAGGTTTCAAGTAGAGGTAAAAAAAATTTGGAAGTTAGCAAGTATAAAATAGCCTAGAAAGAAAATCAAAGTGAAATGCATTCTTGCTCAGGACTGTTCTCCTGGAGAAAATGCACTCCTTAGATTTCCTGGAAATTGCCCACAACAACCAGGAAGAATCGGTTCTGCCATCACTCTGTTGTCCTTTCTGGGCACAGCCATGATCCCTACTTATGTGCACAAGATGTTTCAAAAACACGCCATCTCAGTCTCTTGATTGATAGAAAAGGATATATCCGGATTCTGAATTTTTGGAAATGTCTGAGGTCAATCCGTAGAATTCTTCAATTGCTTGAGCATCGATTTTCTACAATTTAAGACAATGGAGAGGTTAATGGGAGAAAGAGAATCAGAATCGCTTCCTCTGGTCTAGCGTTTTCACACCCTGATTTTAAGCAGATAAAGGAGAACCTTTGTAGCTCAGGGTTGAAATGAGGGGTCCTTGGTGCTCTCTGAGCTTGGTTGTTTTCTTGCAGACGTTTCATGACCCAAACTAGGCAACATCGTCAGAACTAGCACTAATGATGTCACCTAGTTTGGGTCATGAAACGTCTGCAAGAAAGCAACCAGGCTCAGAGAGCACCAAGGAGCCCTCACTTAAGCATTTTTCCCCAGTCTCTATCATTGTGGGGTCTTCCAGCCTACGAATTAGGGGTGACCTGCTAGCAAGGTTCCAATACTTTGAGGGGCTGCCACAAAGAAGAGAGGGCCAACCTATTTTCCAAAGCATCAGGAGGCAAGACAAGAAACAATGGATGGTAACTAATCATGGAGAGAAGCAACCTAAAACTAAGGAGAAACTTCCTAACAATGAGAACAGTGGAGCGGCTTGCCTCCAGAAGTTGTGGGTGCTCCATCACTGAAAGTTTTTAAGAAAAGACTGGACAGCTACTTGTTTGAAATGGTATAGGGTTTCCTGCTTGAGCAGGGGGTTGGACTAGAAGACCTCCAAGGTCCCTTCCAACTCTGTTAGTCTGTTATGCATTTCATTAAAATTCAATCAACAATCAAGTCAGTGGCCCTGGCTCTCCTCACGGAGACGGTCAGCACAAGGTAAGGGATGGTGCATGATTGTTTCAGCACATGTGACCTCTTCTCAACCAGGGAGAAAGGGAGAGGGAGGGAGGGAGGGAAAGAGAGAGAGAGGGAGGGAGGGAGGGAGAAGGAAAGGGAGAGAGCAGGCATATTCCTCTCTGGGCAAACAAATGGACATAAGAGGCAAAAAAAAGGGCTCCTGCTTTAAGTATATTGCATTTAAAATACATTAAATATGCAACAAATCAATGAATTAAAACAATCCACTTTCTCTTGGCTGCCGTTAATGATTTTTCTGCAAATTTAAATACGGGGCCTTGCAGTCCGCAGAGCTGAATGCATTTATATGACTCCACAGAAAAAGAAGAGGTGGAAATCCAGATGTGGCCTGTACAGCAGGTAGTCCTTGACTTATGACCACAACTGATCCCAAAATTTATGTCGCTATATGAGGCATTTGCTAAGGGAGTTTTGCCTCATTTTGTGAGGTTTTTTTTTTGCCATAACTGTTAATTTAGTAACAGGATGGTTAAGTGGATCCGGTGTCCCCCCCTCGACTTTGCTTCTCAGGTCGCCAAAGGGGATCACTTGATCCCGGGACACTGCAAACTGTTATAAATAGGAGCCAGTTTCCAAGTGTCTGGATTTCAGTCATGTGACCCTGGGGATGCAGCAACTGTCGTAAGTGTGAAAAATGCTCATGTCACTTTTTGCAGTGCCATTGTAACTTAAAACCATCACTAAATGAGCTCTTGTTAAGTCGAGGACTATTACATAAGACTGCAGACTTACGGCTGTAGTTCAGGCTCAACATTTTTCACCAGTCTAGGGAGCGGGTTTGGCTATTCAAACCATATTCTCAAGAGGTGATTTTTGCAGATAGTCCTCAACTTACAACCATTTGTTTAAGAATCAAAGTGCAATGGCACTAAAAACAACAACCCCAAATGATTTACAACTGCTCCTCGCCCTTACAGCAGTCGTAATCAAAATCTGGGCCCTTAGAAACCGCTATGCATTTACATCTTGGTGTGTGTGTGTATGTGTGTGTGTGTGTGTGAGAGAGAGAGAGAGAGAGCGCGCGCGAGAGAGAGAGAGAGAGAGAGAGAGAGAGAGAGAGAGAGAGATCTGATCGCCAATTGAGACCTTCCCAGCCAGTGAAATCCGACAAGCAAAGTCAATGGGGGAAGTCGGATTCACTTAATTACCGTCCGATTCACTTAATGACCGCATTAATTTGATTAACAACTGCAGCAAAAAAAGTTGCAAAGTCAGGCATGACTCAATTAATAGCTATCTCGCTTAGCAACGGAAATTCTTGTCCCAGTTGTTGTTAAGTCGAAAACTGCCAGCATTTAAAGCAGGAATATTCACAGGGTTTGGTTCAAAAATATCTAGGTGATGGCCGCCACAGTCCAATCAAAGCTCTTGTCAGATTTTTATGTACATTGTACGCTGCATATAAAAATTTGAAAATCTGCGGGGGCCCCGACTGAATGCTTCAAAATGCCGAAAACTGCTCTCAAAGTTACTGGCTTTCGTCCAACGGAAACACTGAATCACTCACACTTTTTTTTCTCCAAACCTGAGGAAAAAACCCTTCGCTCGCAGCCCTGAAAAGCAAAAGGGGTCCGTGTTTTCCTTCCCAACTCACTAATCATAGCAGTTAAGACAAATTAATCAGGCTGCAAAGCACCTTCTGTGCCTGCGACTTTCAAGGCGGGGGCCAGTCTAATATAGCTGCTTCCAATCGAGAAGTCTTCAAAATTTATGGAGTCTGGTAAAGCTTTTAAGGACCCACCAGGTGGGCAGAGGACCGAGCGAGATGGTGATTTAGCTAACTCATTTTATTTAGCTACCCATTTCTACAAGCAAGAAGGCTGCAAAACTGAAAACTGTATTGTAAAAAAAAAAAAAGTTAAGTCTTCATAACAAGATGAAGAGACAAAAACACAAAGGATGGCTGCAGGAACTGGGTATGGCCAGTCTAGAGAAAAGAAAAGGCAGGGGTGACATGATAACAATCTTGAGGGGCTGCCACAAAGAGGGTGGTCAGCTTAATCTCCAAAGCACCAGAAGGCAGGAAAAGAAGCAACAGATGGAAACTAATCAAGAAGAGAAGCAACCTAGAACTAAGGAGAAATTTCTTAACAGTGAGGACAATGAACCAGTGAAACAGCTGGCCTCCAGAAGTTGTGGGCGCTCCATCACTGGAGGTTTTTAAGAAGAGAGTGGACAGACACTTATCCGAGATGATATAGCCTCTCCTGCTTGAGCAGGGGGCTGGACTAGAAGACCTCCAAGGTCCCTTCCAGCTCTATTCTGATTTACATCGCTCTGCAGCAGTCTACTTTTGTCTCATCTAAGTCAGGATCTCTTGAATTGATTGGTTCAAATATGAAATGTTGTATATCTTTGCTTTCACATGTCTCTGTGGAAAACATTTATCCCATCTATTGTTATATTTGGATGATGGAATGTGTGGTCAGTCCAAGACAAACACAAAAAATATAATTTGCAGTTAGAAACTGTGGAGAATATTTGTAGCTCTGGTTGTGCGTTTTGGCAACGGTTCTTCCTCCGAGCTTGATGTTTGCTTTCCTGATGTTTCATTACCAGACTAGGTAACATCTTCAGCAGGAGTTTTTTGTTGACTTTTTCTTCTGTTTATATAGGACCTGTGTGGTGTTGTGGTCGGTTGATCATGTAGCTGGTTGTTTGTGTGGTGCAAAATTCAACAGGTGAGGATGGTCGGTTCCGTCGCTGATTGGTCGTATGCTAGTTCTAAGTCTAAACAGCAAGTCTGGAAAAAAACCCCCAATGGGCAGCATCTAAAATGCCACTTTTAGCTTCAGCGAATTTCTTATCTTCTGAGCCCAGACAATTTGGCCGAGCTAAACCATGTTTAATTACAGGCAGTCCTCCACTTACAATCACAACTGAGCCCTGTATTTATGTTGTTAGGTGAAATATTTATTAAGTGAGATTTGCCCTATTTTTTGACCTTTCTTGCCACAGTTGTTAAGTGAATCACTGCAGCTGATAAAGTTTGTTACACGGTTGTTAAGCGAATCCGGCTTCCCCACTGACTTTGCTTGTCAAAAGGTCGGAAAAGGGGATCACATGACCCCGGGGCACGGCAACCGTTGTAAGTATGAACCGGTTGCCAAGCATCTGAATTTCGATTACGTGATCATGGGGCTGCTGCAAAGGTTGTGTGACAAATGGTCATAAGCAACTTTTCTCACTGCCACTGTAAACTTTGAATGGTCATTAACTGAACCGTTGTTAAGTCAAGGACTTGTGGTAATAACCTTGCTACCGCTCGGATGGACTACGCTGGTCATCACCTGGCAGAATCCTGTTGCTGTTACTAAACCGTATGCCATGTGTGAGGCCTTTACACCAGTCTTCCACAAGCTGGGAATTCTAGTAGTTGAAGTTGACACGTCTTGAAGGTGCTGAGGCTGAGCAACGTTGCTTTATACCACACTCCATAATTTATCTGTTCCCTTATTCATCTCCTCAGAATCTCTGAAACGGTCGCTGGCTTAGGGGATCCTAAATAGCCTGGAGCCCTTTTCCTAAACTCTATCCAATTTCTGAGCTCTTTGGAAGAGATCTCCTCCTCCTCTGCTACGAAACCATTTTGTTCCGACACTATCCTAAGCACTGCAACCAAAAACGCTAACACAATCCTGGGCTGTATAAACAGAGGCATAGAATCAAGATCGGGTGAAGTACTAGTACCGCTTTACAAAGCCCTAGCAAGACCACACCTGGAATACTGCAGCCAATTTTGGCCAACGTATGACAAAAAGGATGTCGAGAGTTTGGAAAAAAATTCAGAGAAGAGCAACTAAGATGATCCAAGGCCTGGAGACTAAAACATATGAAGAATGGTTGTGAGACTTGGTCTTGGCTAGTCCAAAGAAAAGAAGAAATAGGGGAGACATAGCAGTGTTCTAGTATCTGAAGGGTTGCCACAAGGCAGAGGGGACCAGGTTGTTCACCAGAGCACCAGAGGGAAGGACGAGAAACAGTGATTGGAAACTAATCAAGGACAGAAGCAACCAGGAATTAAGGAGAAAATTTCTGACAGCGAAGACAATCAACCAGTGGAATGGCTTGCTTTGAGAAATTGTGGGTGCTCCATCACTGGAGGTTTTTAAGAAGAGACTAGATGCTCACCTGTCTGAGATGGTATAGGTTCTCCTGCTTCAGCAGGGGGCTGGACTAGAAGACCTCCAAAGTCCCTTCCAGCTCTATTCTATTCTACTTTACAGCTCCTCATCCAACCTCAGTAGGGAGAACAGGCTTCTCGAGTCTTCTGCTGTACTGGATTGTTGTTGCCTTGTGCCTTGTTGATGTCATTCGAAGGTCTGTTAGTATTGATTTATTGGGGCTGGGGTTGAAACTGTGGTTGCGTGATTGATGAGGAAGAGTTTGTATTTACATTTAGACCCAAAAGCATAAACTGAAAAATAGCTTTGACCCAAAGTTATACAAAGCCCTGGAGCAAGACCCAAACCTACCTCTACAATGTCATCATCAAAGAGCAACCAAAATCCGTGGCTCTTCACGATGGTGATGTAATGCCCACGATTTGGACCACTGCAACCAAGGAGAGAGGGAAGGTTAATGCCGGATGCGGACACGTGGATTCCAACTAGGGTTCTCCTAGGCCAGGGGTAGGCAATCTTGGCTCTTTGATGACTCGTGGACTTCAACTCCCAGAATTCCTGAGCCAGCCACGCTGAGGGGAAAGGGAGAGGTTTCCAAGCTGAGCCATGTTGGTTCAGGAATTCTTGGAGTTGAAGTCCACAAGTCATGAAGGGGACCATAGATTACCCCATGCTGGCTGAGGAATTCTGGGAGTTGAAGTCCACGAGTCACAAAAGAGCCAAGGTTGCCTACCCCTGGCCTAGGCTTTTCATCTTCAGAAGCCGCTCTGACAGAAGTGGAAGTAACACTGGTTGTGCTCCCATCCATTTCAGTGGGAGCTGCAGCTGATTTTGTGAAGAATGAATCCCTGACCTTAGTCAAGATGGAAGGAAGGATGAGGACTAGAGTGAAGACATCTCCACTTGATTAAGGGCAAAAGCCACTCCCGTTTGGGCTCCTGGTCCTGAAGCTTCCCCCACAATCCCAAGATGGCGTCATCATCAGTTGGTAAAGCAATGAAAAGAGTACAGGCTGACCTCGACGTACGACCACAGTTGAGCCCCAAATTTACGTTGCTAAGTGAGATATTTGTTAAGTGAGTGTGTGTGTGTGTGTGTGTGGATTGGAAGGCCTCCAAGGTCCCTTCTGGCTTCACGATCGACTTTGCTTGTCAGGTGGTGGCAAAAGCTGTTTACAGGACACCGTGACTGTCACTAGTATGAACCAGTTGCCAAGTGCCCGGATTTTGATCCTGTGACCACAAGGATGCTGCAACGGTCGCAAGTGTGAAAAATGGTCATAAGCCACTTTTTCCAGTGCCGTTGTAACTTGGAACAGTCACTAAATGAACTGTTGTAAGTTGAGGACTACCTGTGTAGCGAAGTGGCTTCTGAACGTCTTCACAACAGTTATAAATAAAATATATTCCAACCTCAAAAATTGATTCGGGAGTCAGGACTGTCTCTTGAATAGACTTAGCTCCTCCTTAACCCCTCTCTCCATAAAAGTCACGGACCATCAAATATGGTGGAAGCAATGTTGGTTCTGGGTGTGGCTTGCCACTTCTGTGGCTATGACACTCATCTAGCTTTCCAAACTTTGGCCCGCTCTCTGCACTGGCTTCGTGCTCCTCTTTCCTACCAGGAATTCTTGACTGAATGTTGATGTTCTTTATTGCCTTTCCACCCCTGGGCTCCACACAGGTTGGGCAAAGGAGGCTGGTGGCTTCCACACTGCCCATTGGATAAGAAAAAACTGTCAAAATCTAGTAAGGCTATATTACTATTATTCTTACCATCTTTCCTATTACCTATCTCCTTATTACTATAACTTTGTTGCTTGTATCTTATGATTTATATTGTTTTATTTAGTTTCCTAGTATGATTTATGCTGATTGCTTATCTAGTATCCTATGACACTAAGTGTTGTATCTAATGATATATGAAGAATGTATTTTTACAATGAGCCTTGGTGGAGCAGTGGGCTAATGCCTCCTTAAGTAACACCAGCTGCCTGCAATTAGTGCAGGTTTGCATCCCACCAGGCTCAAGGTTGACTCAGCCTTCCATCCTTCCGAGGTAGGTAAAATGAGGACCCAGATTGTTGGGGGCAATAAGCTGACTTTGTAATAATGCCTCTTGGGGTGTGTGTGAAAGCCCTAATAAGCAGGCATATACATAGAATGAAGGCTACTGCTAAGCTTGTAAGCCGCCCTGAGTCTTCGGAGAAGGGCGGGATATAAATGGAATAAAAATAAAATAAATAAATAAATACAATGACTATGATCATGATTTATCACTTATACCTTTTGTGTACACTGAGAGCTCCTGTACCGAAAACAAATTCCTTGTGTGTCCAATCACACTTGGCCAATAAAGAATTCTTATTCTATTCTATTCTATTCTATTCTATTCTACTCTATTCTATTCTCTATTCTTCACTCCTCTATTCTGTTCTGTTCTTCATTCCTCTATTCCATTCCATTCTATTCCTATTCATTACAGATAATCCTTGACTTACAAGAGTTTGCTTAGTGATGTGGTTCAAAATTACAACGGCACTGGATAAAGTGGCTTATGACCAGTTTTCACATTTAGGACCGTTGCAGCATCTCTGTGGTCATGTGATCAGAATGCAGACACTTGGCAACTGCCTCGTATTTATGACGGTTGCAGTGTCCCAGTATCATGTGATCACCTCGTGACCTTCTGTCAAGCAAAGTCAATGGGGAAGCCGATTCCCTTAACAACCGTGTGACTAATTTAACAACTGCAGTGATTCACTTAACAACTGCAGCAAGAAAAGTCATCAAATGGGGCAAAACTCACTTAACAGCTGTCCCACTTAGCAACAGAAATTTTGGGCTCAATTGTGGCTGTAATTTGAGGACTGCCTGTATAGTCCTCAGGTTCAGTAC
The DNA here is from genome assembly GCA_024449315.1 of Daboia siamensis. Taxonomy (NCBI): domain Eukaryota; kingdom Metazoa; phylum Chordata; class Lepidosauria; order Squamata; family Viperidae; genus Daboia; species Daboia siamensis. Next base: position 154,313 of record JAKJMR010018562.1, on the reverse strand, counting down.
ACATTTTTTACCTTGTGTTTAAACACTGTTAGCTACCCTGAATCACGAATTTAAATGGTACAACTTGAATAAATAACATAAATTGAAGCAAAAGCTGTCAGTGCATAGCAGACTTGTCTCCAGCCAAAGTAATATATGCTGACGAGATCTCACTTGCATCTTGAAATTTAATCCTAAAATGTATGTGGCAATCTAAGCCTTGTTTGTAGGGGCAGAGAGCTTCACAGCTTGTGCTAGGCTGTCATGTGCAAATCCAGGCTTTCATGACTGACAGAACAGCATCAATCATGGTTCCGTGAGCAAACTGTGGTTACACAAATCATGCACTGTATGATGTGGGAGTTCAATCTATGGCTGGGATGGAACCTTTGAGAGAGAATGAATGATTGTATACTACACACCTCTTCTGCAAATAAAGGAATTAGGAAGGCTTACAATTCAGGCATTGATAACAAAGCCAAAATTAATGGATTCAATAAACATTTGGAAAATACGCAGCTTAGGTACCCAGTGGTGCCACTCTAGAAAACCCTTAAATCATTTGGCCAGCCTGCTTTAAGAGCTTCTTTGTTCCAATAATAAGCTGGTTTCAATTTTTCTCTGCAATAGATGAAGTATCTTTCATCTGGATTCCCATAAATAAAGCAACCTTTCCCATCCATCTATTTAACTGATATACACATTTTAAAAAATGCTTATATACCAATTATACTCCCAAGGAGAAAAAATGCAAAAGATTCCTGTGTGCATACAACAGATAAGCAACCTTCAGCCTCATCAACACTCTTAAACACAATCCTTCTCTACTAAAATTCCTTCAAATAACTCTTTACTTTGTCACATGTCCACCAAACATGATAATAAGTGCCTGACTTATGTTTACATTTCCAACATCTATCTGATATGTTTTTGAACATGTTTGCTAGTGTTGCTGGTGGCAAGTGCCATCTATAAAACATTTTATATAAATTTTCTTTGTAGGAAGTTGACATTGTCACTTAATAATTTTTCCCCCATAGATTTTGCCATTTTTCTAATTCTATACCGTATCCAAAAATTTTCACATGTCTTCTTATAGTTTTTTTAACTTGTTCGCTTTCCATTTTTAAAGGGCCCCACAGTTTTTCTCCCTTCTCCTATTCCCCACTCTGCAAAGCCCACTCTTTTCTAGCACTGAGGATGTTACCTAGTTGGGTCATGAAACATCTGCAAGAAAACCACCAAGCTCAGAGAAGATCCCCCGGCTCTGAATTACAAATTGTCTCTTTGATTATTATCCCCTAGGGCAGGGGCAGGCAACCTTGGCTCTTTTATGACTCGTGGACTTCAACTCCCAGATTTCCTGAGCCAGCCATGCTGAGGGGAAAGGGAGAGGTTTCCAAGCTG
>JAKJMR010018562.1:140822-152917 GCA_024449315.1 Daboia siamensis | reverse complement strand
TTCCTGAGCCAGCCATGCTGAGGGGAAAGGGAGAGGTTTCCAAGCTGAGCCACGGCTGGCCCAGGAATTCTGGGAGTTGAAGTCCATGAGTCATAAAAGAGCCAAGGTTGCCTAGCCCTGCCCTAGGATTTTGGGGAGGCATTTTACCTGCCGCAATGCACCACCACAGCCACGAGATCATACATGCGATCTGGGTTTGTAGCATCTCCTGACGTGTTGAAGAGTCGAAGTTCCAGAGGAAAGACCACGCGATAAGAAAGCTTGGTGTATCTGTGTAGCTGGTCCATGTATTTGAACCTTTTCAAGTGCAGAGCGAGAATCATGGGCAGTTTTTTCACGCGCATCCTTGATTAGCAATGTATAAGATCAAAGGAGAAAGAAAAGAAAAACAAAAGCAGGTCTTACAAAGTTATGCTCTTTATCACCCAGACAGATTATTGAGGTAAAAAAAAAAAACCTGGATGAATAAAACAGTGTTGTTGTTTTTTGCCAAGCCCTCCACCCCCCAAAAAAACCCAGGAAAGATTTGAAGCTTCTGGCAGTGGGTCGATCTGAGCACTAAGCAGCAACTGAATGCAAGGCAGCTATAAATTGGTTAATATGGACAAAGAATTCAGGAAAAATGCCTTTATTTATTAACTAGATTTTAAAAATCCAGCCTTTGTTATTTTTATAAGTAATTCAGGGTGTCAAACATTCCTAGTGCTCCTTCCTCCTCCTATTTTGCCCACAACAATAACCTTGTGGGGTGGGCTGGGCTGAGAGAGGGACTGCCTAAAACCAATCAGCCGGCTTTTATACTTAAGGCAGGATTAGAAAGATTGGCCCAGTCACCCAGCCAACTTTCATGTCATAAGGCAGAATTAGAACTCAGAGTCTCCTGATTTCTAATCTGGGGCCTAACTACAGGGGTAGGCAACCTTGGCTCTTTTATGACTCGCGGACTTCAACTCCCAGAACTCCTGAGCCAGCCACGCTGAGGGAAAAGGGAGAGGTTTCCAAGCTGAGCCAAGCTGGTTGAGGAATTCTGGGAGTTGAAGTCCACGAGTCATAAAAGAGCCAAGGTTGCCTACCCCTGGCCTAGACTAAACTAGGGGCCTCTGCCCTTCTTTTCCCCCCCTCACCCCCCACACACCCATACTGCATCAAGAAAACTCACAAGTCTGAAGCCCACAAGTGTCAAATTCCACAAGAAATACCATCTGGTCCTGTACAGAATTTATTACGATATTATTCAGCTTGTCTCTTTATTTGGTGTGATTAATTTCACCCTTTGACACTTGAAATTCACAAGTTTATCGATCCACTGGATGTCAGTGCTCTGAAAAGCTCCTGGGCCCCATGCAGCTCAGAATGACTAAATTACTGGTCTGCAGATTTAATCATGGAAAATAAAAAAATGAACAGAATTATGCAGAGCAGGAGCAGGGAAAGAGTTAGTTATTCAGCTCCCTTTTCCTTCTCATGTAGAAACTCATTTGGCCATTCTTCACGTCTCTGAGATTAGGCCAGATGCTTTTGAATGCAGCTCAATTAAGCTGTAACAAATATCTCATTCGTTTTTCTATTTACTTTTTATTACAAAAAGACACAACAAGACGGTAAAAACCAACACAAACTAATATAGAGAGGAAGAAGTCGCCTACGTGTGAATTGGGAGACTATGCAAATTTATTTTAAAAAGAAAGGAAGGGAAAAAAAAAACACCCATAGACTGCAAGGTAAGGAAAACATCAAGTAAAGTAGAAAGAAAAAAGATACAGGTAATCCTCGAATTACAATCACTATTGAGACCAAAGTTTTTGTTGCTAAGCGAGACATTTGTTAAATGAGTTTTGCCCCACTTTACGAACTTTTTTGCAACAGTTGTAAAATGAATCACCGCAGTTGTTAAGTTGGTAACCCGGCTGTTAACTGAATCTGGCTGCCCCCATTGACTTTGCTTGTCAGGAGGTCACAAAAGGGGATCACAAAAGTGGCACTGTGACCATCATAAATATGAGCCAGTTGCACCAGCACCTGAATTTTGATCATGTGACCCCCCCAAGGATGCTGCAACGGTCGTAAGTGTGAAAAACGGTCATAAGTCCCTTTTTTCAGCGCCATCGTAACTTTGAACGGTCACTAAATGGAACTGCTGTAAGTTGAGGACTACCTGTAGAGCGAAGCGGCTTCTGAACGTCTTCACAACAGTTATGAATCAAATATACTTCAACCTCTCTCTCTGAAGTTCCCTCATTTTTCTCCTCTTTCTGTAATCTAGCTTGTCTAATCGTCAAAATCACAAATTCCTTAGAAATGTCTCATTCGTCAACAGCAGGAAGATCCCTTTCAACCACAAAGTGGAAGAGTTGATTAAGAGTCCATCACCTCTTTCTCGGCAGAGTCTACCTGCCCGGTCTGTTAAGGCGATCTAGAACCGATTTAACGGTTGAAGCTAATCTCTCCTATTTTTCCCCCTGTCCTCGGTGAGGCCCAGGTATGTAACGAAAATGCACCTTAGCCCTACCTCTTTTGTGCTTCCTGTTTACTCCGGCACTGCTCACAGTAGTACTTGTATTCACTGCACAGCGTCTCGGTGTTACTGAAGCCTCTGCAAAATGGAAGATTGGAGCAGAAGTTATAACGATCAGGTTTTCCAGCAGTGAACAGATTCTCTCAGGTCAAAGATGTCTCTGTTTGCAGTGGGGAAGTGCAACTGTCACCCAGCACCACAAAACAGGCAATTTAACGGTTGAAGCTAATCTCTCTTCCTATTTTTTTCCCTGTCTCCTTTAGGCCCCATCCCTAAATGATTCAGAGAAGTAACAGTTAAGAAAAAGACCCTTCCGGTGACTTTAATTGATTGGGACCCTTTGGTGGCTAACGGTAACATTCCAATCAAGTAATTGCTGCTGCTAATTTATTGCATGTGGGTTTGTGCCTGTGACATCGCTTGATAGCATCATCAAACAACTGGGATCTACAACGGCACAGTAAGTCAGGGATTTGCAGCTGCATGATGGCCAAAGCAAGCAAATAACTCTTCCCGAAGCCCTTTTTTCAGTCTAGAAGTCTGATAAAAGGCAGAATACACATAGTTAAATCAAAATAAATAACACTCTAGGAAGCTACTTAATGTATTAGTGTTGGCTTCGGGCTTCAGTGTCTTGGGATTAAATAAAATATCCTTCTATTTTATCTGGCTGCATTTTCTGTTTTTGTTGAAACGTGTTACCTCAAGCAGTGTGTGATTGATGTATTTTGTTCCACGTCAACCGACAGGTCCAGAAAATCTTCATCTTTGCTGCTCACCTTGAAGAGGGGAAAAAAATGCAGATTTTAAAATGTTTAAGAAATAGAATGAAGAATGTACAACTGTACAGCATCTAATTCCTAGCAGTGTTCTCTGACAAACCTTTTATCTCAGTGAGGGATCCTGAGCCAGTCACATTCCCTACATTTACTCCTAGGAAAGTGGGTTTTAGGCTTGTCCTGGACTTATGACCACAATTTCTGCTGCTAAGCAAGATAGTTATTAAGTGAATTTTGGCCCATTTTACAGCCCTTCTTGACACAGTTGTGAAGTGAATCGCTGCAGTTAAGTTAGTAACACGGTTGTTAAATGAATCTGGCTTCCCCATGGACTTTTGTTTGTCAGAAGGTCGCAAAATGGATGACTCCGGGAGACAGTAACCGTCGTAAATACGAACCAGTTGCCAAGCACCTGAATTTTGATCACATGACCATGGGGATGCTGCAACTGTCGTGTGAGAAACAGTCATAAGTAACTTGTGAGGTCACTAAACAAACTGCTGTAAATTGAGAACTATCTGTACAGTTCCAAAAGAAATCAGTGACAACTATTATTAAATGGAGGCAAAGGTTATAGGTTACCAGATTCTAGTTCAGAGTTTCTTAATCTCAGCAATATTAAAATGGACTTTAGCTCCCAGAATTCCCTAGCCAGCCATGTGTGGACCTCAACTCCCAGAATTTCCCAGCCAGCCATGTGTGGATTTCAACTCCCAGAATTCCACAGCCAGCCATGTGTGGACCTCAACTCCCAGAAGTCCCCAGCCAACCATGTGTGGTCTTCAACTCCCAGAATTCCCCAGCCAGCCATGTGTGGACTTCAACTCCCAGAATTCCCCAGCATACAATTCTGAGAGCTAAAGGCCACGCCTCTTAAAGTTGCTGAAGTTGAGAAACATGGCCCCACCCCATCCACCCCAGCATTTTTGCTGTGTAGACATGTTCTAAAAAGAAACATAGAAGTTATGAATTGAGAAACTGAATCCCATAATGAGTGTATTTTGAATGTCACCCTCCCTCCCAAGAAGATAATCATTATAAATATTATGTTCTCTGGCTAGCTGAGGGCAGAATTAGCACGTAGCCCTAAACTAGCTAGCTTCCAGGTTGGGGCGTTTTGGAGATCATAGCTGTGGTACACTTGAAGCCAACTGCCTGGTTTAGCAGGACACATGAATGGACTCAGTGCAGAGATGTGCAATGCTTGAAGCCCAAAGATGAAAAATCACCTCAAGGAGAGATTGGCACATTATGAGCAAGAAAAATGGTTTCCTTCGGGTGATGCAAACCAGTCTTGTGTCAATTCCAAAGCTTCAGATTCAGGTCCAAAGTACTGATGCACTCAGGACCTTTAGAGCGAAGAATGTAACCGGGCAACTACTTCCAAGGATGCAAGATCTGCCCTAACCAAAGAGAAAACCACCTACCATCATTGCCAGGGCAAGCTGCAAACTCTTTCAAACTGATGATGTTACCTACTTGGGCAATGAAACCTCAGCAAGCAAACAACCAAACTCAGAGAGCATCAAAGATGCCAGAACAAGAACTGAGATAAGAATAGGCTAGAGTTATGAACTTCATGCCCTACTATAAGCTTCTTGAACGCAGACCAAACCAGTTATGGCAGGAAACACTGTGGGTGTTGAAGTCCACACATCTTTGTTGCCAAAGCTGAGAAATATTCTTCTAGCTCAGGGCGTCTCCAGATTTGGCATCTTTAAGACCAGGTGGATTTTCAACTCCCAAGTCCACAAGTCTTAAAAGTTGCCACGTTTGGAGACCCCTGTTCTAGCTACCTGTGGATTTAGCCACTTGAAAGAGATACGCGTTCATCTGTTTATATACTGACAGCGGGAAGATGGGGGAAAAAAAAACCCAGAGTCAACGCTCCTGGAAACTAACCAGCTAAGTAGGAATTTCAGAGAAAGTAAAGATCTACCTACAGCTTCACAGTTTAAACAGCGAGTTTCATTTGTTAGTGTTCCCTGGAAGATTTCGTGGACCCACGTGAGCTCGGTCTTCTCCCCTTCATCACTCTCGATGCTTCCGTTCTGGAGCTTGCCATTCTGTCTTTCCTGCTTTTTCTCTTCTTGTAGCAAGTCCGCAATTGTGTTCAACAAATAGTTCAGGAATTCGTGTGCATCCTGCTGCATATAGTTGTCAAACAGCTCTGATAACAAGGCACACAACAAAGAAGAAGAGCAGAGGAATTAAGGTATTAGACTGCCAGCCTAACGTGGTTAAAGTCATTACAGAATTTTGGACACCAGGAAGGGCGGAAAGCAACAAGGTATGCTTTTATTAAAAATAAGCAAAAGTGCTTAGTTAAAAACAGGTTTTTAAAAAGAAGACGGGAACATATTCGCAGCATGGATGTAATGCCGCTATGAATCAAATGATCACCTCACTCTCTGACAGTGCAACTGTCATAAGTACATGCCAGTTGCCAAGCACACTAATTCTGATCACATGACCATGGGGATGCTGCAACGGTCATAAATGTATAAGTCAATTTTTTCCCAGTGCCATTGTAACTCTGAACGGTCACTAAATGAATAGTTGTTAAATTGAGAACTCTCTGTAGTTAGGGGCAAAGGAGAACAAATGACGGACAGTTACAAAATGATTACCATATGAGTCTCGTTCAGTTACTACTATCGAGCAAGGTACCACCTATACTATACCTGTGCATTTGATTTTTCCTGCCTAAATGCAGAACCTTATTTTTTCACCATTGAATTTCATTTTGTTAGATAGTGCCCAGTGTTCGAGTCTGTCCAGATCCTCCTGTATCTTAAGCCTGTCTTCTGGAGTGTTGGCTATTCCTGCCAGCTTGGTGTCATCTGCAAATTTGATGAGTTCTCCATCTATCCCCTCATCCAAATCGTTGATGAAGAGCACTGGGCCCAGAACAGAGCCCTGGGGCACCCCACTACACACTTCCTTCCATAGTCAGTTAAAAGACATTCCTTAATCAGACATTGAACTACCATCTCTGTGTGTGTGTGGGATTTTGCTATGGGTCAATATGGTGGTTCTCTATTTGCAGGTAGCTCGATTCTTAAATTAACAGAATCTTTTAAAAGATTAAGCGGGACAGGGAGCTTAATGGAAATGTGTGTCCAGTATTGGTGGTCCTCCATTTATGGCCACAATTGAGCCCAAAATTTCTGTTGCTAAGCAAGACAGTTGTTAAGTGAGTTTTGCCCCATTTTATTACCTTTCTTGCTTGAGTTGTTAAGTGAATCATTGTTAAGCTAGTAACCTGGTTGTAAAGTGAATCTGGTTTCCCCATTGATTTCGCTTATCAGGAGGTCGCAAAAGGGGACGTGACCCCGGGATGCTGACTGTCATAGATATCAGTTGCCTGAAAGGGTCTGAAGTTTGATTGTGTGACTGTGGGGATACTGCAGCTGTCGTAAGTGTGAAAAACAGTGTTAAGTCACTTTTTCCAGTGCTGTTGTAACTTTGTAAAAACGTAAAGGTTCCCCCACACATGCATGCTAGTCGTTTCCGACTCTAGGGGCTGGTGCTCATCTCTGTTTCAAAGCCGAAGAGGCAGCGCTTGTCCGAGGACTTCTCCGTGGTCATGTGGCCGGCATGACTAGACGCCAAAGGCGCACGGAACGCTGTTACCTTCCCACCGTAGTGGTCCCTATTTTTCTACTTGCATTTTTACGTGCTTTCGAACTGCTAGGTTGGCAGAAGCTGGGACGAGTAACGCGCTCATTCTGTTACGCGGCACTCGGGATTCGACCCGCCAAACTGCCGACCTTCTCATCGACAGGCTCAGCGTCCTAACCCACTGAGCCACCGCGTCCCTCTGTTGTAACTTTGAGCGGCCACCAAATCCATGTCGAGGTCTACCTGTGTGAGGGGCCTTCCTCTGCACCCACAAACCCAGAGTTCTGAGGCAGCCAAGGGCCTCCAGCCACAGCTGTTCGCAATCCACACAAACCGACATCTTGGTTGTCCTAAGACCTCCGAGAAGCAAGGGGCTTCCTTACCGTTTTCTTTCCTCAGCCGGGAAATGAACTTCTTGGGGGGGATGACCCCCACTTTCTTCTTCTGGGTGGCAATGCTGTTGAAGAGGTCCGACAAGCATGTGAGAAGAGTCTCTTTTTTGCGGGCCTGGACTTTGTAAGCCAAAACCTTTTCCCGAAATGGACGACAGAAGTAAAGGGCCTGGAGGACCGAGTTACAGTAGCAGGTATTTCCAAACTGAGGGAACAGAAAAAGAAAAGTAAGTAAGAGCGTGTCTACGGAGATTCTCAGTCGTCCAGCTCATGGCTTGTCCCAAAGGTGCTTTTTCAAGAGGCAACTGGACTTTGTTTTTCTTTGAAGGTGTTTTGCTTCTCATCCGAGAAGCTTCTTCAGCTCCGACTGCATAGTAGGGAAGGGAAGGATTTATATTCCTTGCACAAAGCTGATCATTTGCATTCTTTTAGAGAGTCTCTGAGGCCACTTGGAGGTTGATCTCTGTCCTCAAGGTCGCCTGAGTGGTGCAACACAGTCCTTTCAGCAATTCCAAGAAAGCTCAACACCCATTTGTGCCACTCATGTCACCTTGTCCTTGAGGACACAGAAAAACCTCCAAGTGGCCTCAACGACCCACTAAAAGGATGCAAATGACCAGCTGTCTGCAAGGAATATAAATCCTTCCATTCCCCACCATCCAGTCAGAGCTGAAGAAGCTTCTTGGATGGGAAACGAAACGTCTTCAAAGAAAAACAAGGAAGTCCAATTGCCTTCTGAAAAAGCACCTTTGGGATAAGTGTGTGTGTGTGTGTGTGTGTGTGTGTGTGTGTCTTGACAAAATGGTTATTCAACTGCAAATAAAAGAGAACTAAGAAAACCAAGAGTGTAGGGCAGGAGTGTCCAACCTTGAGCCTTGGTGGAGCAGAGGGCTAATGCCTCCTGAAGTAACACCAGCTGCCTGCAATTAGTGCAGGTTCGCGTCCCACCAGGCTCAAGGTTGACTCAGCCTTCCATCCTTCCCAGGTAGGTAAAATGAGGACCCAGATTGTTGGGGGCAATAAGCTGACTTTGTAATAATGCCGCTTGGGGTGTGTGTGAAAGCCCTAATAAGCAGTCATATACATAGAATGAAGGCTACTGCTAAGCTTGTAAGCCGCCCTGAGTCTTCGGAGAAGGGCGGGATATAAAATGTAATTAAAAAAAAAAAAAACTTTAAGACTTGTGGACAACTTTAAGGTTTGTGGACTTCAGCTTCCAGAATTCCCCAGCCAGAGTTCTGGTACAGCAGAACTCAGTTGGCGGACCAGAGGGAAAGGGAAGGGGGAAGTATTTTACACACACACATGTGCATGGGGTTAACTGCCCTGCCCCTAACCACGCATGTGACACAAATGGGGCGGGGCTAGTGGCTGCATGATACTTGCTAGCCCTGCCCCATTCTTGCACGGCACAGCGCCGTCTATTTTCACACCCCGTGTGGTGGCAATGGCCCATTTTCATGCCCTGTGGAGCGATCGTGGCCTGTTTTCATGCCCCACAGCATGGCAGCGGTCCCTTTTCACGCCCCACAGCGCAGTGGTGGCCCCTTTTCTCGCCCTGAGGCACAATGGCAGCCCATTTTTGTGCCCCATGGCTGCGGCGCTACTGCAAATAGGGTCTGTGTGTGCCCACTGGCCAGCCTATCCCACGGCCAGCCTATCCCACAGCCTGGTGGCCAGTAGGCCACGGCCCACTAACGGGCCGTGCACACAGGTTGGGGACCCCTGTGGTAGAGGATTTCCTGCTCAAGCAGGGAATTGGAACAGAAGACCTCCTAGATCCTTCCAACTCTTCTAAGTTAGCTAGCAAGGAAGTGGGTGGGAGGAGGCTGGCAAAATAGCATAAAAATTGAAGGTGTTGCGCACAATATTCTCACAAAAAAGACATTTGAGGAAGGACAATCTTTCAGAGGCTTCAGGGCTGCAGGGAGAATGAGAGATTTTTGTCCAGGAATGCTACGTTTAACCTGAAACTGCCGCACTTGCTCCGAATGTGTCCCTTTTGCAATCTCCACCTGGACTCTGTCTTGCAAGTTGCAAGCCCTGTAGGCCAGATCGGGGGCTTTGCCAAGACTTCCTCAACCCTGAACTGTCCTACAGCTGCATGTCGCCCACAATATGCCTGAAGTATTTCCTTCCTTGCCTCTCAGTGAAGGCAGCTGACCCCGACTTTTAAAGAGCTTTGCAATGCCATCTGACCCACCCTCCCACCCTTGTTTCACAAGCCAGCAATGCTAGTTAATTGGGGAGGGGAACCATGTCCTGTTGGAGGCCCTTCCAGAGGAATCTATGTGGCTATGCGGCTAGGACTGTCAACACTGGGTGGTGCTCAGGGCAAGGGTGCCGTTTCTGAGTGATGTGAACTCTGACGGGATGCCAAGGAGAGTTAAACAAGCTTCTTTTCAGAGTCAGCTCAGATCAAGAATATTTAGAGAAGTGACCAGCACTCTTAGGAGAAAAAAATGCCCTGGGGACGGGTTAGACAGTGTCTATGTGCTTCCTGTTTACACAGCTGAAAGCAGATGTTTGCATCTGTCACATTTGAAGGTTGCTTCATTTCAGAGAAATGAAAAGAGAGTCTGATGGGATGATCACTTCTGGGAGAAATCATTTGACATTCAGAATATATCCTCACCACCACCACCACATCTCCAACACCTCCCTTCATCCTTGCCAAGACAGTGCTAACTCTTAGTATAAACAAAATTAATATCTGTACATTCAAAATGATGTTTGGGGAGCTGTATGGGAACTGTATTCTTCAACCCTGGGCTGAATCAAGATGAAATGTTTGTATTGTAGCTTTAGCGGGGTCGTTACAGGCCCTTCCGCCATTTCACTTCCATTTAGGGAGAAGATCGCTCACACTGAGAAGGGCCGAGGACTTTGACATGACCTCACGACCTCTGTGCCTATTACAGTTCCTATGGGGTGCCCTCCGTGCTGTTTCTTAGCCCCCCTCCTGGCTCCCTCCAATGGAATTCTACGCTTTTGGGATGCTCCCATCAACACATCTGGAAGTTCAATTCAGTTTTGAGATAGGAACTCACGCTTGACCACTATTCCTGAGCCAGTCCCTTTCTCTGTGGCCCACTTGTCTCAGGAGTTTTTTATCTCATTCAGACAACCTGCTTCTGCTGCTTCTTCCTAACAAATCGAGCCAATTCAGAAACATCCTCGTTTTAACTCTTGCTTTACTTAACTTGGTAAAGGTCGGCTTTTTAAGCAGAGCTTCTGAGACTCAAGATACAAACTGGCTCCAGGGACAGTGAACACAAGGGGTGCTCAGGGCTGTTCAGTTCCGCACAAAAGAAGGGATCACAAAAGGAGACACAATTAGCAGGCATCTCCCCAAGAAGAACAAAACAGCCACTCACATTAACCAAGCCGAAGTAATGTTCATTCATAGGAAATTGATCCGGACCAATCTCTTTCTCCAAAGCAGAGGCATTGGCGCCCTGGAAGACAAAACAGCGGGTGCAGTCAGTCCTCAACTTTCAACAGTTCATTTAGTGGCCGTTCAAGGTTACAACGGCACTGAAAAGAGTGACCTATGGCTGCTCTTTGCACTAGCATCCCCATGGCCACATGATCAGAATTCAGATGCTTGGCAACTGACTCATATTTATGACGGTCGCAGTGCCCCAGGGTCACGTGATCCCCTTTTGAGACCTTCTGACCAGCAAAGTGGGGAAGACAGATTCGCTTAGCAACCCTGTTACTACCTTAACAGCTGCGGTGATTCACTTAACAAACATGGAAAGAAATAAAATGGGGCAAAACTCACTTAACAAGTATCTCACTTAGCAACAGAAATTTTTTGGGGGGGGGTCAATTGTGGTTCTAGGTTGTAAGCCAAGGACTACCAATCCATCTCTGAGCAAGAAGAATCCCCCTTTTGCAACAGGCAAACTCCACATTACAGAAATCACCTGCTCCAACAAAAGCAGCATTCCTCCCCACCTCAACACAGGGCACTGTTCAAATTCTCCCTGGTGGGTCTCCAAAGCTGCCTTGCAAATTTGAGGGAAAGAAAAGACTGTGAGGGGACCATTCCACCCGCATATAAGATACTACAGGACTCTAATAATTTGCTATTCTACAGCACTTCAGTTTCCCATTTAGTAAGGTGCACCTGCAACTTATCAAAACACTGAGAGGTTCCCACTTCTCCCTAGAGCAGGCAGGGGTAGGTGGGCTGGTTCAAAAATGTTCAGTGAACTCCTGTAGCTGAAGATGGCCTTGGCCTTTTTGCTACTGGACATCTCCCATTAGTGGAGGTGCCCTGTCAGAGGTCTAGATTTAATACCATTCACTATGAAGCATCGCACAGAAGAATAAATGAGCTGTACTCAGTGGGTTAGGATGCTGAGCTTGTTGATCAGAAGGTCGGCAGTTTGGCGGGTTGAATCCCGAGTGCCGCATAGCAGAGTGAGCGCCTGTTACGCGTCCCAGCTCCTGCCAACCTAGCAGTTCGAAAGCACGTAAAAACGCAAGTAGAAAAATAGGGACCACTCCGGTGGGAAGGTAACAGCGTTCCGTGCGCCTTTGGCGTCTAGTCATGCCGGCCACATGACCACGGAGACGTCCTCGGACAAGCGCTGGCTCTTCGGCTTTGAAACGGAGATGAGCACCGGCCCCTACAGTTGGAAACGACTAGCACGCATGTGCGGGGGAACCTTTACCTTTACCTTTAAGGTCTCTGCCTGAGGAATGGAGGATCTAAAACAGGGGTCTTCAACCTTGGCCCTTTTATGACTTGTGGACTTCAACTCCCAGAATTCA
>JAKJMR010018562.1:86361-135822 GCA_024449315.1 Daboia siamensis | reverse complement strand
GTTACCTTCCCACCGGAGTGGTCCCTATTTTTCTACTTGCATTTTTATGTGCGTTTGTACTGCTAGGTTGGCAGAAGCATTTTTACATTCTTCCAAACTGCTAGGTGGACAGAAGCTGGGACGAGTAAGAGGCGCTCACTCTGTTACGCGGCACTCAGGATTCGACCCGCCAAGTTCTTCCCTAATCGAAGCTGGCATGCCACATGGGAGTCCTCTTAAGACTCGTGAATGGTGGCAGTCGTGACTAGGAAGACCTTTGTACCATTTGTCTTGTGCAAACAACTGTGGACCATGAGGGTTGCTGACAGCGACTCATGTCTTAAGTCATTCGTGTTTGGATTACTATGATGTATTCTAGGTGGGGCTGCCCTTGAAGAGCATTCAGAAGTTGCAGCTGCCCCAGAGAGTTTTTGGCAGCTCTCAATAGACCTGTGTAAATTTTCTTCCTGAACGCAGTTCAATATGCAACCCGCAGCTACACTTTCACGGACACGGTTGGGCACATTGTTGCTGCTTCAGTGATCCTGCAAATTCTGCTGCTGGGTTGCAGCTAATTCTATTTATTTTGGGGGTTGGTTTGAAGACTTACAGTGTAACTTGTTTTATATTGTTTTAATTATAAAACCGGCCTGACAGGTATTATACCAGAATGAAATACATGTATTATTATTACCCATTTATCTGCAAACATTATTAAAACTGTAAATCAAAGGCTAGAAATCACGCCCTTTTCACTTCAAACTGCTCAATCTTCTTTCTTTGAAAATCTTTTGCATCGGGATTAATGCCAGATAACCCACCCGTATAAAAAAAAATTAGAATTAGAATATGCTTAGCAAGTCTGATAAACTGGCTGCATTTCTGTGAAGCTTTTTCAAATGAAGAGATAAGAAATCTGTTTACTGTGATAGAATCCTGACACTCTCCAGTCCCACAGCTAACAATTACGTCCATGCCAAAGCAGCTGCAAGAACAATGATTACTCTTACCACATCGTTCAGTGTGCAAAGCTCTTTATTACAAGCTGAAAAGGAGATGGGGAATCGGGGAGGGGAAAATACTTTTAAGCAAATTATGCTACATATCTGTAATCTTGGTTGAACAGGAAGATGAGGTGAAAGGAATTAAAACCCAGGCCACACGGAAAGGATACAGAAGACCATATCTGGAAAGAAACGGTGGGAACAGCAAGATGGAAAGGAGGGAGAGTATCAGAGAGAAGAAGACCTTTAGACCGCCGAGGATGGGATTTAAAGGTGGAATGTAAGAATAACAGAGTTGGAAGGGACCTTGTAGGTCATCTAGTCCAACCCCCTGCTCAAGCAGGAGACCCTACTACACCATTTCCGACAGATGGCAAACCAGTGTTTTCTTGAAAGCTTCCAGTGATGAAGCTGCCACAACTTCTGAAGGCAAATCTGTTTCCCTGGTTGACTGTTCTCACGGTCAGAAAATTTCTCCTTGTTTCTAGGTTGAGTCTCTCCTCAATCAGTTTCCATCCGTTATTCCTTGCCTGGCCTTCAGTTGCTTTGGAGAATAGGTTATATATAAATGGCAACCAGAAATAAGGAGGAACTCGGCTTTTGGAAGGCTTCAAAGCCAGGCTGTCCTTTAAGCAACCGGAGAAATAATGTCAGAGGCCAACCATCAGGGAGCAGAAGTATTTTAATGATAGACTTCTAGATAAAGCAAAGAATGAAGACTGACAAAAAAACCAAAAGATGAGGTGGAAGGCAATCACCGCATGAATCTGTGCTTGACAAAGAAGACAAATGAACGAAAGGAAAAAATGGAACTCAAACCGTTAAGGTGGAATTACACCTCCATTGAGAATGGTGATGTAACTAGCAGACATGGAGATTAATGAATGGAAGGCTGGATCTACCAGAGGCAGACACCGGATTACACTGGCTTCCTCTGATCTAATATGCTGAATAATAGCTCCCATTAGTTCAGCCACCTAACTCCTTTATCTTAACATATCCAGAAGACCACAGGTTAGGAAAGGACAGACACCAGAAAGGAAAACTACGGCACGTAAAGACTGCCTCACTAATGTATAAATTGCAAAGCGTGGTGAAGCATAAATAGGGGGGAAAACAAGAAAAAAAAAAAAACCCTGAGGGACATCAAAAGAGGGGTTAAAGAGCATTCGAACACACAATGCGAGGGACAGGACGAAAACCGTCTACTAAGAGATGGAGACCTTTAACTTTGATCAAAGCCAAGGAGTTTGAAGACAAAGCAGAGACCTCAGCCACCGCAGCAAAAAATACACACTATTTCTGAAAGGATGTTTTTGGTAAAGGACGCAGGACAAGGGACCAGCAGCATAGCTGGAAAGGAAAAGCTCTTCAAAAGGTAGAGATAAAGCGATTAAAGATCTTAGGGGCAAAATGAAGTAATTAGTATCTGTAGTTTGTGCCAGAATGCAATATAAAAGCAGCTAGAGGAGGGAGAAATGTTAAGAATAATGTTGGATTTTACAGTCTGTATTTTATCTTTCAGGTAGCTTCGTAGTAGTACTGCAACTCTATGCACAGAGCTGTAGTAGGTTAACGCCACACCAACTTTTGCTGCTGAAATGACTCACTATAATCTTTGCATCTCTGTCGTTTTCTGTCATCCTATGCTGGTCTACGATCCAAATAAAAAGTGCGATGTTATGTTAATGATAATGATAGAGTTTCCAGAGAAGGAACCCCGTACTAACAGGATCAAGGTGGCCTGTGAAGAAAACAAATGAAAACAGCAAAATGACCGTCTGAACTGCGCTTTAAAAGACAGAAGTGGAAGTCTGGGAAAGCCCAGGAGGAATAAATAGATAAGGAGGTGAGACAAAAGAGTCACCGTGAAGGCGTTCCAATTTAGCTGGGATAAAAACAGGAAGGGAAGGACGCGGAGTCAAAGGGAATGTCTTAGAAAAGAATCCAAAGGTAATCTGAGGATGGCTGAAGTGGGCAGCTGAGTTAAAATAACTACAAGCAGTCACTGACTTAACAACATGGCTCGAATCAATCATTGTTGAAGCTTCAGAGGCAATGAAACAAGTGACTAACGAGAGGTCCTCACCCTTTTCAGCACTGCAGCATCTCCATGGCCACGTGACCCAAATGCAGGCGCTTGGCAACAGGTATGTATGTATGTATGTATAACAAGTGCAGCATCCCAGGGCCACATGGCTGCGGTTTGTGACCTTCCCAGCTGACTTCCACAATGCAAAATCAAGGGGGGGGGGGGGGGGAGCCAATTTTGCTTAATTGCCCGATCCACTTAACAACTGCAGTGATTCACTGAACAACCGTGGCCAAAAAAAAAAAAAGGTTGTAAAATCAGGCGTGCCTTGCTTAACAACCACCCTGATTAGCGATGGAAGTTCTGGTCCCAATTGCGACCGTAAGTTGAAGACTACCTATATAAAATCAAAGCCTGCCTAAAGTCAGATCGCCCCTAAGCACTTTCGTGTTTGAGACAAAGATCGCAGGAAATAAGCCAGGATGGTGCAGTGGTCGGAATGCAGAATTGCAGGCAAATTCACTGCCCACTGCCAGGAGTTCAATCCTGACGGGCTCAAGGTTGACTCAGCCTTCCATCCTTCTGAGGTTAGTAAAATGAGGACCCAGATTGTTGGGGGCAATGAAGTGATTCTGTAAATCACTTAAGAGAGGGCTGTAAAGCACTGTGAAGCAGTATATAAGTCTAAGTGCTATGGCTATGCTGAGGGCAAACAGAGCAGCGAACAAAGCCACCAAATGAGCAAACTACAATGCAGAATTGAATACTTTATATCACGTGTGTCCAACCCGTGACTCTCAGGTGGCATGCGGCCCTGGACAGCTAGTAGTGCAGCCCTACAAGAATGTAAATTATGTAATTTTTAGGGATGTTTATATGTACAAGAATGATATTATATAGTTTATATGCAGCCGAAGACAATTGCTCTTCATTGAATGAGGCCCAGGTAAGCCAAAAGGTCGGACACCGAGGCTTTATATCGGAGGTCCCCAACCCCCAGGCCAGGGCTAGGCAACCTTGGCTCTTTTATGACTCATGGACTTCAACTCCCAGAATTCCTGAGCCAGCTTGGTTGGCTCAGGAATTCTGGGAGTTGAAGTCCATGAGTCATAAAAGTGCCAAGGTTGCCTAGCCCTGCCCTAGGCCATGGACTGATACTAGTCTGTGGCCTATTAGGAACTGGTTAGCACATCTGGAGGTGAGTGACAGGCGAGTGAAACCAAAACAACAACCACCACCACCACCACGGTCTGTGTAAAAACGGTCTTCCACAGAACTGGTCCCTGTTGCCAAGAAAGGTTGGGGGTCGCTCTTTTATATGAAACATCAACACTCAAAGCTCTTTGCCTGTCTCTGGTGTGGATCAGCCTTTGCTCACCTACTTAACAGACTACATCTAAGCGTATTTGCAAGGAGATGAGAGGCTGACTAATACCTTGGCCAAGCTCACCCACTGCAGTGTTGTTTGTCATGCTTGGGAAGGCGGAATGAGTTTAACAACAATGCAAAAAGCTTCTCTTTTAAAAGCACTGCTTCTAACCCTGGCCTGATCATGATCACTTACGACTGGAAGCAGCCCAGAGAAAATGCCCACGTCCCCGTCTACTTCTGGCACAGGGGTGAACTCAAAACAGGCAAGCAGGCCCTCTCCGGGCAGCAGCCCAGAAGCCACATCTTAGCAACCCGCCCAAACCAGTTTTCAACTAAGTCAGAAAAATAAGAATTTCTGCAAACTTAGCTTCCAATCAGTTCAATTAACAACTGGATTATCAGAATGCAGGCATTCCAAATAGGTATCTGTCTTAATTCAGGTAATCTTCGGCTGGTATAGGTATACCAGTATAGGTTGACTGGTATAGGTTCTCCTGTTCAAGCGGGGGGGGGGGGGGGGGGGGGGGGGGGAGACCCCCACGGGGGGCCTGGACTAGAAGACCTCCAAGGTCCCTGCTGTGATTCCTCGCCAGCCAGTGGATCCGGCAGCTGAATCTGAGGAATCAGAGGAGGAGGAGGAGGGGCCTGGAGTGACATCAGAGTCAGAGGAAGGCTCTGAGATGCTCCAAGACGTACAGTCCGACGAGGAGCCTGGCCCCTCTACTCACGCTCAGGCTGAGACACAGCTGTGCTAGGAGCTTGAGCTGGACAGTGATGAAGCAGAGTTGGGACAAATCCAGGATGCACGAAAGCGCAGGCAAGAGAAGCGAGTAGAGCAGAGGAGTGCAATGGGGCAGCTCCAAAGGCAAAGGAGAAGGCATTAGGAAGCCACACCTTGGCTGAATTATAAAAGGGAAGGTGTGGGAGGTGCTGGTTGCCGAAGGTAGCCGTTGTGCTAAGGATCGAGTTTCTGTGAACCGTGTTTGTTTGCCTTGGACACTGACTCGGGTCTGTGAATAATAAAAGGGGTTGGTTTTTTCTTGCGGTTCCTGCCTGTTTCTTGGAAGAAGGGCTTCTCCTTGTGAGCAGAACAAGGACTCACGTAGGCTGGGACAGAACAGTCCCTTCCAGCTCTCTTCTACTGTGCTATTGCTGGCCACAAATGACCCCAATTGTCACAGCTAAGTGAGTTTTGTCCCATTTTATGATCTTTCTTGATACAATTGCTAAGTGAATTGTTCTGATTGTTCAGTCAGTAACATAGTTAAGTAAATCTGACTTCCTCATCAACTTTGCTCATCAACTGGTCATAGTTAAGTAAATCTGACTTCCTCATCAACTGGTCACAAAAGGTGATCAGATGACCTTGGGATTCTGCAACCGTCATAAATATGAGTCAGTTGTCAAGCATCTGAATTTTAATCACGTGATCATGGGGATGCTGCAACAACAGTCGTATGTGGAAAATGGTCGTAAGTCACATTTTCTAGGACTATTGTAACTTCAAATTGTCACTAAACAAACTCCTGTTAAGTCAAAGACTATATTAAAGCAACAAAATACAAAATCGTGAAAAATATTACATACAAGATGGTACCCGTGAAGGGATACTGAAGCATCGTTTCGTCAAGGAACGACTTATCTTTATACATCCCTATTAACTGATTGTCACCCAAATCCATTCATTGGCTTGCTAGAGAACGCCTGCCAATTTTTTCTACGACAAGCACCAAGTAGTATCCTTACTACAGCAGAAAAGTTATGAGATGGGAAGATCAGAAAACAAAAGCCAACAAACAGACTAGCACATACCCAGGATATAATCTGATGGTTACCTACAGAACTTGACAATTGACTATGTACTGCTTACTTTGTGACAGATGCAAACAATATTCTTCCATGCACACTACCAAGCTTGAAAAATGATGGATTAACACCAATTGCACTGAAGTGAGTCAAGTCCCAAGTGCTTACCTGAACACCAGTGCAGAAATTACAAAGCACTCTTCTACTATATCAGACATGTCAAACTCAAGGCCCGGGGGCCGGATCCGGCCCGCGAAGTGGTTTCATGTGGCCCGCGAAGCCATCCTGGAAACAGTGAGGGACCGGCCCCCACTGCCTTGACCCTGGCCCAGAGACCCTCCTTCTGCCAGAGACCCTCAGATCTGTCCCACTCCTGCCCAGGCCCCCATAGGAACCCTTGATGCGAACGATGTAGAGCTGGCCATGTCCACCCAGTAGGCCATACTCACTCCAGCCATGCCCACCCAGTAGGCCATGCCCACCCAGCCCCGAGGGCAACCACAATGCTGATGCGGCCCTCAAGGAAATTGAGTTTGACACCCCTGGCCTATATCATCAGAGACTCTTGTGCAGTGTTTCTCAACCATGGCAACTTTAAGATGTATGGACTTCAACTCCCAGAATTCCCCAGCCTTCTGGGAGTTGAAGTCTGTCTCTCTTAAATTTGCCAAGGTTGAGACATTGCTTGAGTGTAAAACTAGTGGGCCAACCACAGTATCCCACGTGTGCTCTCTAACTGAGATAAAACAACACAAAGATGGAGAGTAGAAAAGCTAAGGAGGAACAGATTTTTGTTTTTTTGCACAACACCTGCGAGGTTTGTGTAGAAGCAAGTAAGTTGTGGCAGTGCTGTATTTTGCACTTCACCAGCAGGCAGGAACTCCCATCCAATCCTGTAAACCAGAGAGAGGATTAAAATGATAAAACTTCAGCTTGGGTTAAGATTTGAATGTTATTTAATTTTATTACTTTGTTCTCCTTCTGTCAATTGTGAAGTAATTTATCAGCCTTGGCCTTTACCTCCTCCTTTCTGTGCAGCAAAATCTCAAAGGCAGAATTACTCCCTTCGATAAAAATAACAATTCTAAGAAATGTTGAACTGCAATTGGATGTGTGTTTGTTTTGGTCTTTAAAAGGTCAGAGTTTTGAAGTAAGTCCTCGAATGGCTTGGAAAAAAACAGAATGAGTGACTATTTGATAACTGCTTTAATCTAAACCACAACACTGTGGCATTCTGAGAAGCCAAAACCAAGGAAATCACAAATTAAAGCACTTTTCCATGTAGTTTGAAAAACATATGGAAATATACAATCATAAATTGTAAAATATTATTTTGTGGTTTTTTTTGCAAATAACTCAAGATAGCGAACATATCCAGCAGAGCTTTCTCCTCCTCCATCCTGTGGACTTCAATTCCCAGAAGACCCCAGTCAGCAACGCTAGCAATGCTGACTGGGGTATTCTGGAAGTCCATGCATCTTAAAATGGCTAAGGCTGGCAATTATTTCTCTAGATGCCTGTAAAACCAAAGCAGCCATGCAGACGGGAGGCGGTCTGTTGTGTCTCTGGATGTGTCATGAACTTGCTACTTTCCAGGGTAAGGCTATTCTTCAGCTATTCCTTAAAACAGGAATGTCAAACTGCCGGCTCGTGGGCCAGACGCATCATCTGGAAGCCGCGCACGCCCCATTGCCGGCAATGGCAAAACCGTCCGGATACGTTGCGCAACTTCACGTGACGAGTTTGACATGTCCGCCTTAGAAAGACATCTTCCGCATACTGGCAATCAAAGATCAATGAACGGTTCAGAAACATGGCTCAATTCCAACTTTACCTAGTCAACCCCTTCCTGCCCGTGTCATCCAAAGGGCTTACTCTAAGGTTAATTGTCTCTCTTGATGTAGATCATGGAGACAAAGTCATAGAGAAGCCAACAAGAGAGTCACCCTAGGACAGGGGAGATGGTAGCCCGAGATGAGGCTAAGGAACAACGCAGGAAGCAAAGAAATATGCTTAAAATGATATTTTTGCTTGGCAGTAAACACCTGAACCATGAGACGGGCAGCAAATAAATTGGATAAATAAAATATAACAAAAATGAAAATGTGCATATGGCAGCCAGGACTGTAAAGGTAAAGGTAAAGGTTCCCCCGCACATGCGTGCTAGTCGTTTCCGACTCTAGGGGCCGGTGCTCATCTCCGTTTCATAGCCGAAGAGCCAGCGCTTGTCCGAGGACTTCTCCGTGGTCATGTGGCCAGCATGACTAGACGCCAAAGGCGCACGGAACGCTGTTCCCTTCCCACCGGAGCGTTCCCTATTTTTCTACTTGCATTTTTACGTGCTTTCAAACTGCTAGGTGGGCAGGACCTAGCCAGGACTGGGGGGAGGGCAAATAGAGAAGCAGCCTCCTTAGTGAAGGGGGAGGCAGGAACATAAAAAGCCAGTTTGGCCTAGTGGTTATAGCACCAGGCTAGAAAGAAGGAGACCAAGTCTTGCCTTAGAAATGAAAGCCGGCTGGTTGACTTTGGGCCAGTCTCTCTCTCTCTCTCTCAGCCAAGCCCACCTCACAGGGTTGTTGTGGTGGAGAAAATAGGAGGAGGAAGGTTTGCTGGATATGTTCGCTGCCTTGAGATACTTGTAAAAATTATGCAAGGCTGGAAATAAATAATTAAGTAAAAAAATCCGACTGCTCTAATCTTTCATCAGTGTAACTTTCCTTTCCTTTCCTTATCCTGGATTGAACTAACCTAAAACGGCATGTGCTTTAAGCACTCCTAATTATTTAATTCGATCCCGGTTCCATTTCCACCGGGACCAGGTTAGGTGAGTTCAGACTGGATGGTTATCTGCTGGTTCCTTCCAATGCTAGGATCCTGTGTGGTCTTCCCAGACTGCCAGTTACCCAAGTAAAAGCATCAATCTCCTTGTCCAGGTGAGTGATTTAACTGTTTAACATCTCCCCATCTTCTCACATCACCAAATTTGGCAAAAGTTGGAATAATGCATCACCCTGATGTTTTACTGCCAAGCAAAACTTATATTTTAAGTATATTTCTTTGCTTCCTGCATTGTTCCTTAGCCTCATCTCAGGCTACCATGCCTATCATGTATACCAGGGGCCCTCAACCTTGGCAACTTTAAGACTTGTGGACTTTACCTCCCAGAATTCTGGCTGAGGAATTCCGGGAGTTGAAGTCCACAAGTCTTAAAGTTGCCACAGTTGAGGACCCCTGATGTATACCATGGTTTGGCACTCTAGATTCTAAAGCCTTTCACACACACACACACACACACACACACACACACATTTAGCATTCACAAGTCCCTTTATAATCTGCTTCTATGTTCTAGAGATACTTGTTCTCGACATGCTGCAGCAAAAACCTACATTTCATGGAAGCAAGCCAAAGGAGAGGATTACAAAAATAAATAAATGAACAAACAACTGGGTGATTTAGCATCATGAATTGGATTTGCAGAGAAAGAAATACCAGCTCTACGAAGTTCCGTTGCAGAGCCGAAGAAAGAGCTGGAAGAATAGAACAGCATCAGCTTGGAAGAAGCATTCCTATAGCAAGATTTTTCAACCTGTCCTAGGATTGTTCTGGGGTTGCGATTCTTAAAATTCCCATTTAGCTTAGATGTGGCAGGTTTTTATTTACATCTAGACGCGAGCCTGCTTGGGTAAGATAATTACAGGGCTACTTACAGTGGATCTGCAGGAAGAGTAAAGGACCGAGACCAAAATTATATATTATAGCGTGCAAATGGACCCCTTCTCCTTTACAAAGAAGTCTCAAGTAAATGCACTTGGTAATGCAAAACGGGACAGCTTCCGAGTGTTTCCAACACTGCATCTCCTTGTCCAAAAAGAGCTTTGCTCTCATGTAAAATCTACAACCAGATGGCATACAGTACAGGCAGTCCTCGACTTATGACAATTCAGCCCCAAATTTCTGTTGCTAAAGGAAACATCGGTTAAATGGGTTTTGCCCAGTTTTACAACTTTTTTTCATTTCTTGATTCAAAATTACTGAAGGCAAATGGTTTTTTTTTTTAAAAAAAAAAAAAAAAGGAGGAAGAGGAGGAGGAGAAGCAGCAAGAAAATGCAAAAATTAAGATTGGGATATTCAAGCCTTCAAGTCTGTGGTTTGAAGACAGAGATGGGGGACCTTAAGACACAGTTGATATTAGATGCTGTTCATTTCAGTATACACAGAATCAGAAAATTGGAAGGAGACTTTTAGGGGGTCCAGGAATCCAAATAAAAGCAGACAGCGGCCTTCCAAGCCCCTGTGGACTTCAACTCCCAGAATTCACCTCCTACAAAGAGAATCTTCCATCTCCCCTGGTCTGAGGCTCTGCTGTTGAACTGCACTTAAGTTTTTAAAAGTTTTCATCTAATATTCAGCTGGAATTTAGGATCAAAGTACAGGTAATCCTCGAATTGCGACAGTAATGGAGCCTACTCATCACATAATGCAGGTCAGTCAAGTTACCAACCTGATTTTGTGATCTTTTTTGTGGGGTTCATTAAGCAGACGCCCCAATCAAGCAATCCCATGGTTTGCTATGGGCTAGTTTTGCCGAAAACTGGAAGTAAACACTGGCTTTTGGCAAAACTGCCATAAACAGAAGAGGTTGTGTGACTGTGGGATGCTGCAAACAGCCATAAATGGTGCCTGATTACCGAAACTGCAGTCATGTGCCCGACTGTCAGAACTCTGAATCCAGATCGTAAGTACTAACCAAGTACTACGTCCGTTATAAATTCGAATGGTTGCTAAACGACTGATTGTAAGTTGAGGACTACCCGTAAACAGCTTTTTCTTTCTTCTGCCCCAGGGGTAGGCAACCTCGGCTCTGTCCATGAGTCATAAAACAGCTGAGGTTGCCTACCCCTCTTCTGCCCCATCTTCCCCCACCCCCGAATTAACATCTAGGCTGACAGAGGATTCTGGAGGATTCCAAAGGAGACATGCTTCAATGTCATTTTGGTGGGTTTTGTGTAAATACAGGTGAAACTCAAAAAATTAGAATATTGTGCAATAGACTCATTACATGCAAAGCAAGATAGTTCAAGCCGTGATTTGTCGTAATTGTGATGATTATAGCTTACAGCTCATGAAAACCCCAAATCCACAATCTCAGAAAATTAGAATATTACATGCAATCAATAAAACAAGGAGTGTACATAGAACAATATCGGACCTCTGAAAAGTATAAGCATGCATATGTACTCGGTACTTGGTTTGGGCCCCTTTTGCAGCAATTACTGCCTCAATGCGGCGTGGCATGGAAGCTATCAGCCTGTGGCACTGCTGAGGTGTTATGGAAGACCAGGATGCTTCAATAGCGGCCTTTAGCTCTTCTGCATTGTTCGGTCTCATGTCTCTCATCTTTCTCTTGGCAATGCCCCATAGATTCTCTATGGGGTTCAGGTCAGGCGAGTTTGCTGGCCAATCAAGCACAGTAATCCCACGATCATTGAACCAGGTTTTGGTGCTTTTGGCAGTGTGGGCAGGTGCCAAGGCCTGAAGAAAATGAAGTCAGCATACCCATAAAGCTCGTCTGCGGAAGGAAGCATGAAGTGCTCCAAAATCTCCTGGTAGACGGCTGCGTTGACCCTGGACTTAATGAAGCACAGTGGACCAACACCAGCAGATGACCTGGCTCCCCAAATCAACACAGACTGTGGAAACTTCACACTGGACTTCAAGCATCTTGCAGTGTGTACCTCTCCATTCTTCCTCCAGACTCTGGGTCTGGTTTCCAAATGAGATGCAAAAGTTGCTCTCATCAGAAAAGAGGACTTTGGACCACTGAGCAACAGACCAGGTCTGTTTTTCTTTAGCCCAGGTAAGACGCTTCTGACGTTGTTTGTTGTTCAGGAGCGGCTTGACAAGAGGAATACGACATTTGAAGCCCATGTCCAGGATCTGTCTGTGTGGTGGTTCTTGATCCACTGACTCCAGCCTCAGTCCACTCCTTGTGAAAGTCCCCAACACTTTCGAATGGCCTTTTCCTGACAATCCTCTCCAGGCTGCGGTCATCCCTACTGCTTGTGCACCTTTTTCTTCCACACTTTTCCCTTCCACATAACTTTCTATTAATGTGCTTTGATACAGCACTTTGGAAACATCCAACTTCTTTTGCAATTACCTTTTGAGGCTTTCCCTCCATATGGAGGGTGTCAATGATGGTTTTCTGCACAACTGTCAGGTCAGCAGTCTTTCCCATGATTGTGATTCCTACTGAACCAGACTGAGAGACCATTTAAAGGCTCAGGAACCCTTTGCAGGTGTTGATTAGAGTGGGACACTTTGAGCCTAGAATATGGCACCTTTTCACAATATTCTAATTTTCTGAGATTGTGGATTTGGGGTTTTCATGAGCTGTAAGCCATAATCATCACAATTATGACAAATCACAGCTTGAACTATCTTGCTTTGCATGTAATGAGTCTATCTCATATATTAGTTTCCCCTTTTAAGTTGCATTACTGAAATAAATGAACTTTTGCACAATATTCTAATTTTTCAAGTTTCACCTGTATTATCTACTTACGGACTGTTTATTTTCCCCCATGGACCAAAACTGCTACAAGTGCCTTATTTATGTTAATGCATTAGAAACTAACATAATGAGATGAATAAATAAATACTGATGGACAAAGAGGCTGCCCTGGAAAGGTCAAGTGGTTGCTTTTCCTCCACTGAGCATGTTTTCATCCAAGACTAGGGTTTTTCAACCTCGGTAACTTTAAGATAGGTGGACTCCCAGAATTCCCCAGACAGACAAGTCCACCTATCTTAAAATTGCCAAGATTGACACACACCGTCCGAATCTCTTAATGGGTAAATGGCCATAAACACTACAGATCTTTGCAGAGCAAGGTGTGGTTTGGCAGGAGAAATTGGAACTATCTGGGCATGAACTTAATGCCAATGGCCTTCTTGGATATGAGGAGGAGGTAAACCCTTTGAGGTATAAGAAGACAAACTGATTAGACTTGATTAATCTCAGAAAGGGTTTTAATTTGCCTAGGACAGACATGTCAAACTTGCAACGTCATGTGACATTGCGCGACATATCGGAGTCTTTTCTCCATTGCCGGCAATGGGGTGGTTGCGGTTTCCTGATGACGTGTCTGGCCCACCAGCTGGCAGTTTGACACCACTGGCCTAGGAGAAAACATGATTCAAAATATATGAGCTCAAGCATCCAGGGAGAAGATAAGATGGGAAATGCCTGTACATTATCGTTATTCCCATGTTGTTGTTCTTAGCCCATTTTTCAGAGCAAAACCCCTCAAAAACAGATCACTTTTAAATATAAAAATCAAACCACAAAATTAGACACCTAAGTGATCAGCAGAACAAGAAGGACAACTGCATTAAACAGCCTATTTAAAAGCTTAATACAGCAGTGTTTCTCAACTGTAGCCATTTAAGATTACATGGACTTCAACTCCCCAAAATACCCCAGTCACAAGATTGCTGGCTGGAGTATTCTGGGAGTTGAAGTCCATAAATCTTAAAACGGTTAAGATTCACTGATATAGTACAACTAGCTGGCAAAGAAAAATTGGAAACTTTGTTATGGGGGAGACGATTCAAAGGACTTGGGAGACACCGAACCTAAGAAACTGATCCCAAAGGTGCATTTTGAAAAGGCAGCTGGACTTTCTCTGTTTTTCCTTGAAGACATTTCGCTTCTCATCCAAGAAGCTTCTAATGTTCCACTGTCTGGCCCACCAGAGACAGAGCCTTCTCTTTTGAAAATGCACCTTTGGGACAACCATGACCTGGATGGCCGGGAATCTCCAGCCACTTGGAAAGTGGTCTTCGACCATAAGCAGGCCCGGATTATGAAGGCAAACCTGCAGTCACAATGGCACCATTTAATGCCTTCAGCACAAATACCAGCACTTCACAAACTGGAAATAAGGAGCCAACATCATAACATGCCTGAGAGGACGTTACGCGATCCAAACATCTAGTTCCTGGCAAGGGTTTGAGCTACAGATGTAGTTTCCAAGCCCTCAGCAACATCAGCCACAATAAAGCATGTAAACAGATCCCGTTTAATGGAGGCAAAATCAATTTCCTTTAGATCCCTGTTGATAAACAAGCCAACACTGTTAAATGATACGCCCAACCACTGACACAATTGCGGTTTAACAAAATGCCACACTGCTGACATCGCAACGCCATCCCTCAGTCTTAAGGGCACCGGTGTACAACACATTCCTTCCAGGTATTTTTTGAACACAATTTCCAGCAGCTGTAGTGCTGGGAGACGCAAATCAACAACAGAGGCATTGAGGGAGAATGCAAATCACTCAGTTGTGTATTCCCAGTCAGATTAACAGATTATTCTCAATCACAAGGCACAGTTCTCATCTGGATGAAGTTTCAATTGCATTCCCTCCTGCAAGCCAAAACTATCCCATGACGAGTTTCATGATGATAGAAAGAAGCTAAAAGATGAAATATACAAAATGTCAAGAAATCTTCCCCAACAGAAAGCAATGAGAATTCTAGATAGTCATTGCTGAAATTGAAATTACAAGCATAAATCCTGCAGGAGAGAAGCAATTGCTTGCAAGAGCTCCAGGGGGCAAGGACCTCATTTGCAGAAGTCTGCCTTCCTTTCTGCTCTTGACAATTGTGAGGGGGAGAAATCTCATGTTTGCTGGCTGGAAATGACCTGCACTGCAACACACCATTGTGTTACTTTAAGGATACACCACTTTATAAGAGCATCTAACGCAGGGCTGTCAAACTGCCGGCCCACGGGCCAAATGCAACATAGCGAAACTGCGCCCACCTCGTTGCTGCCAGCAATGGGAAAAAAGTAGTGATACGTCGCAACACGTCATGTGACGTTGCGAGTTTGACACCCCTGATCTAACGCAATTTCCTGGCTCAATAAAAATGAAGGA
This sequence comes from Daboia siamensis, assembly GCA_024449315.1. Classification (NCBI taxonomy): domain Eukaryota; kingdom Metazoa; phylum Chordata; class Lepidosauria; order Squamata; family Viperidae; genus Daboia; species Daboia siamensis. The sequence goes on along the minus strand of JAKJMR010018562.1, from coordinate 120,682 downwards.
GTCAAAGGGGGCCAAAACATCTTCTCAAGGCTTCGACATATAACAACTACCCACAGTTACTGAGAGTCAGGTGGCATATACATTTAATATTACTATTTCTAGGCATTTTAATCTCTCCATATTGTTAAATACAGGTAGTTCATTTAGTGACCATGCAAAGTTACGGCACTGAAAAAAGTTACATAACCATTTTTCACACTTATGACCTTTGTAGCATCCCCATGATCGTGCAATCAAAACTGAGATGTTTGGCATGTGATTCGTACTTATGACTGTTGCTGTGTCCCAAGGTCATGTGATCCCCAACTGCAACCTGCTGACAGGCAAAATCAATGGGGAAGCCAGTTTCATTTAACAACCGTGTTACTAACCTATCAACTGCAGTGATTCACTTAAGAGCTGTGGCGAGAAAGGTAAAATGGGACAAAACTCACTTAACAAATGTCTTACTTAACAACAGAAATGTTGGGCTCGATTGTGGTCATAAGCTGAGGACTACCTGTATCGTTTCTTATTTCACCTATCTGGGCCACTACTATGCAGGAAAATATGACATGAAATTACATTAAAAATGTGGGAATAATATCCTATTCACTTTAATTAACTGAACTCTGGGAAGCTGCCCTTTGTCACGCATTCCCCAACAGGCTACTCGGGTCCACACAGCACATGCATGCATGACCCATCTGTGCCCCTCACAATGCATGCATGCATTTCACGCCATTTCCACCCGGAAGTACGTTTTCTGTGACAAAACATACCAAGGAGAAAAATAACTAAAGCAGCTGAAGCAGAAGGGGCCAAAGAAGAACAAGAAAGTAGGGGGGAAAGTCAAGTCTTAGCCCAACCCAAGGCTGTTGTGGAAAAAAAAAGGAGGAAGTGTATTAGGTACGATCACTGCCTTGCATTACTTACAAACTAAAAAAGCGGAATAAAAATCAACTAAAACCTTATTAAGGAATGGAGAGCCCTTTTTGCATCGCGTGTAAACTTAGAATGCACTCTCCCCTCATTTTTTTTTCCTCATGACAGCTCTTTTTAGCTGTTTAATTGCGTGTTAATAATCCAATCGCCGATAAGGCCTGATGCATTAAGACAGAACTGTTGCATACATGTCTCGCTACAGAAAACAGAAAAAAACAAAGGAGTATGCAGTCTCAAGGACATCTGTCATAAATACACCATCATAAAAAGTGATGGACGAACAAATGCCCCACCTTAGTTAACAGGGGGAGGGAAAGGGTCCAGAAGTGGCTCCAAACGGGGTGGGTGTTTTTGAATCCTTACCTGGAAAAAAGGAGCAGGAAAGAGAAGCTCTGCCCGGACATTTGGATTCCAGGAAGGTCCGGACAGAGGGAGCAGCGGGAGTGTGTGTGTGTGAGGCTTCTCCTGAGCCACCCCCGCATGGACAGAGGGTGTGGATGATGGGCTTTGTCTATGGAATTCCAGGCACCACGCAGGGTCACAAGCCCCGGGGGTGGGCCCGCGATGTGCGTTTAACCCATAAATAAAAACAGAGGAGAAAAAAGACCCCCCCCCCCCAAAAGGCAGCCCCGTTCCCCCCCCCCCCTTATCCATGCCAAAGGGGCGGCTTTTCCTCCCCCTTCTCTCCTGCGGGAGAAAGCCCTCTGCACGTGCTCAGAGCGCTGCCCCCAGACCCGGCGCAGGGGAGAGGTTTCCCGCCTGGCCGCTCCTCGCCCAGGCAAAGACCCCTCCTCATTTCCGTCTCCCCTCCCCCCAAAAAAGGGAAGCCCCGCGGGGTGGGGGGTGATGCTGCGGGGCGTCCCCCACCCCACTCACCATGGTACAGATGGAGGCGAGTCTCCGGACGGTCATCAGCGTGGCCATCCGCGCGGCCACCCGCAGCCCGCCCTCGCCGCCATGTTGGCCGCCCGCCCGCCCGCCGCCCGAGGGAGCGCCGCCGCCGGAGCCGCGGCCGCCGCAGCTGGCGCCACCGAGAAAGCGCTCCGGCTGGAGGAGCAGCAGCAGCAGGCGGCGGCGCGCGTCACTCGCGCTCGGCTCCGGCCTGCCCGCGCAGCCTCGGAAGGAAAGTTCCGCCCACCCTCCGTTCCGCCGCCGGCGGCGCCCCTTTCCGGGCTCGCCCAGCGCGAGGCGCGACTGGTGCAAGACGGGGCGGGAAAGCAGGCGGGGGGGGGGGGGGGGGGGGGTTCGCGCCGGGGGGGGGGGGGGGGGGAAAAGGGGGGGGGGGGGGGGGGGTTTTTCCCGGGGCCCCCCCCCCCCCCCCAGTTTTTCGGAAAGTCTCATGCTTAAGAGGGATTGCAGGTAGTCCTGAATGACCACAATCGAGTCCAAAATTTCTGTTATTAAGTGAGACAAGTAAGTGGTTAAGTAAATTTTGCCCCATTTTACAAGCTTTCTTGACACAGTTGTTAAGTGAATCACTGCAGGTGTTAAGTTAGCAACACGGCTGTTCGGTGAATCTGGCTTCCCCATGGACTTTGCTTCTCAGAAGGTCCCAAAAGGGGGTCACGTGAGCCCAGGACACTGCGACCGTCATAAATACGAGCCATTTGTGCCAGCATCTGAATTTTGATCAGGTGACCACAGGGATGCTGCAATGATCGTAAGTCTGAAAAACAATCGAGTTGTCCCGGTTTATAACATTCACTTGGTAAGTGAATCACTGCAGCTGTTAAGTGAGTTAAGAGGATTGTAAAGTGATTCTGGCCTCCCCATTGAGTGCTTAATGGACGCTGGATGCTGCAACCCTCAAAAATATGAGTCAGTTGCCAAGTGTCTAAATCTTCAGTGTGTGACCCTGAGGATGCTGCAACAGTTGTAAGTGAAAAATGGCCATAAGCCACTTTTTTCGGTGCCACTGTAACTTTGAATGGTCACTGTGTGAACTGTTGAAGTTAAGGACTATCTGTATAGTGGACAACTTGTGATCCGTTGGGTCATTGTTGTAAATTTGAAGTCACCAAAGAAAGTTGGGGATTACCTGTAATCTGAAGGTTCCAGCAAACCTGATGGGTCCTTAACATCTGATCTTTTCAACCTTGGCAACTTGAGGATGTATACACTTTGGTTTCCAAAATTCCCTGGCCAACATGCTTTAAGGTGGGTGGACTGCAACTCTCAGAATTCCCTGGCCAGCATGCTTTAAGGTGGATACACTGCAACTCCCAGAATTCCCTGGCCAGCATGCTTTAAGATGGGTGGACTGCAACTCCCAGAATTCTCTGGAGCATATGTTTCAGTAACATTAAAATTGCCAAGGTTGAGCCACAGTGCTTTAGAACCTGGGAAGGATGAACCATGGAGCAATTTTTATCTGGCCGGTGAAGCCCTTTGGGGAAGCTTTCCAGCTACAACTGATGCTCGGGAGATGCTGAGCACTTCAAAGTAATATTCAGCCCTGGAGCGGAAGGCTCTAGTTTAGGATGACCTTGGCAACTTGTGGATGCCACCTCCCAGAATTCCTCAGGCAGCCAAGTTGCCAAGGTTGGACATCCCTATTCTAGTTGCTGAGTCTACTCTTCTGACTTGAATGAACACCCTCCTTCTTAGGTTTAAATAGTTTGCAGTATCGTTAATACCTGAGTAGTACCTGAGCAGGGGGTTGGACTAGGACAGGGTAGGCAACCTTGGCTCTTTTATGACTCGTGGACTTCAACTCCCAGAATTCCTGACCCAGCATGGCTCAGCATGGAAACCTCTCCCCTCAGCATGGCTGGTTCAGGAATTCTGGGAGTTGAAGTCCGCGAGTCACAAAAGAGCCGAGGTTGCCTGCCCCTGGCCTAGGAGACCTCCCAGGGACCCTTCCAACTGTTATTCTATTCCATTATTCTCCTTAAGGAGCAGCGGAAATCGGGGCGATATTTTCTTGCCCCTGCTCCTCACCATTATCCATTTTCTCATGAATTTCACAACTCAAGAAGTCTCGGGAGAATTCATTCCAGTCCATTTTGTAATTCTCCTCTCCATTTCAGGACCCAGCCTGAGTTTCCTTGCTTGTGTTTCTCAAGCATGCTAGCTAGAGAATCCTGGGAACTGAAGTTCACCCATCTTAAAAATGGGTGCAGTCAAAAGAAACACCCTGTATCAGCCTCACACACAACCCAGCTTCCCATCAGCTCTCTTTCCGCCTCCTCCCAGTTTAAATCCTCCCATTTTGAAGTGAGCTGCACCCACACTACTGATTAGTTTGTTTATATTTCATGTTTCTAAACCGCCCGGCTCCCTCAAAGCTATTTCATCAAATCTGTGACTTGGAAAAGATCAGAAGGGCTTGCATAATGGTTTACGGTTTAGAATTAGGTATGTGAGCCAGGACACTACGGTGGTCTGAACAAACTGATGTGTAGCCAATCTAGATCAGACATATGGACTCCAACTCCCAGAATTCTACAGCCAGCTTAGATATTGCTGAGAATTTGGGGGCTTGAAGTTCACATGTCTTAAAAGTTCCCAAGGTTGAGAATTGCTGACCTAAATCTTAAGCTGACCTAAATCTTAAGTTCCCCCACTTCTCTGGGAATGCTTGCCAGTCCTGTTCCTCTCTGGGAATATCTGTGAGAGATTAGCACCTGGCTGTCAAAGGGAAAGGTGAGATAAATCAAGAAAGTCACCTCCGGATGGTCTTGCAATATGTAAGCAAACAAGATAAGGGTCCCTGAACTCTCTCCTGCCTCTGAATAAACAATCTCTTGTAAAGGAACTAGTGTCTAGCAAGTCTTCTTATCTCTCTGACCTTCTTCAAACTCTTTCTTCAGATTGTGTCAACAATGTCTTACCAAGGGGAAAGATTGGTGTGTGTTCTGTCTAATTTGCTTAGGCCACCTGTTCACTTTGAAGCCGATTTTTGTTTCTTTGCTATCCCTGACACTTGGAAATTCCTCTCCAGACACCTGCAAGAGAGTTCCCACTTCAAATCTTTCCCAAAATCCATCTTTTCTATGAATCTCTTGACTGTGCTTATTGGAAAAAGTGCTACCAGATAGAGTATCTTCCAATCTCTCCTACAGTGTCTTCAGAGCTAGATTTATTAGATTTAGAGAACCGGTATTTATTTATCCTACCTTTATTACTTTATAAATAACTCAAAGTAACAAACATAACTAATACTTCGTCTTAATTTCCTCACAACCACAACCCTGCCAGGTGGGTTGTGTTGAGAGAGAATGAGGCCTTAAGGTCACCCAGCTGCTTCATGCCTAAGGTGGGACTAGAACTCTCTGTTTCCTGGTGATTGGCCCAAAGTACCCCAACCGGCTTCATGCCTAAGGGAAGACTAGAACTCACCGTCTCCTGGTTTTTAGCCTGGCATTTAACCACTAGAGCAAATTGGCCCTCTCAGTGCGTACGCTCCACATTCGTTATCCCAAGCAATATTTGAAACTTTACACTTTAAATTTTAATTAGGAAGTTAATTAAAATCTTGTTATCCTTCAAGGTTTTAAAACCTGACTTTACCTTGGACAGAGGTGTAGATGAGTGTGTTGTATAAGGATTGACAATGACTGTGTTTGTCCTCAGATGTATTTGTTTCTGCTATGTCTTGGTTCATCTATTTTTAACCTGAAGTTAATTGTGCAGAGCTGATGTTTGGAATCATTTTTAAACCGAAGTTAACTGCAGGAGGGCAAGCATATAAATGGACTAAATCGGTCAACAAACATGAAATTTTGGCCTGCTCTGTTGCAAAGCGCCCACTTTTGTTGTGGTGTTTATCTGAAGGGTGCCTTGAGGGCTGAGCACAGAAATAGAATAGGCAGATGGTGGAAATTACAATGGTATGAAAGAGACAAAATGTGGGTCATTGTAGCACAATGCAAACTCTAGCCTTTCATGTTTGCATTCTGGTGTCAGATACAAGGACTTAACTCAAAGTACATTGTGTTGTCTCCTCACAATACACATTTTGTCTCTTGCTCTTTGGGCTTTTTAGCAGCTACCCTAATTTGAAAGTGGTTCCTTTCCAAGCGTGATTTTCAGAAAATTCTCATTAACGAAGTTTAATGAGGTGAGTGATGGGACTGAAAGAATTCCAGCAACAAAATTATTTTCCTTTTAGAGCTTTCCTTTATATTCTGTTCTCCATGGTTCTTGGAGAAGCCTCCCAGAGTCGCCTTGAATCACAAGATGGGCAGCATATAAATTTAATAAATAAATATTACTGTGTGAACTTGGAGCTTCATAGCAACTTTCAGTCTTTTGAAATGATATAATACAGATATCCCTCGACTTATGACAACTGAGCTCAACATTTCTGTTGCTAAGCAAGACAATTATTCCGTGAGTTTTGCCCCATTTTATGCCCTTTCTTGCCACAGTTGTTAAGTGAATCACTGCAGCTGCTAAGTTAGTAACACGGTTGCTAAGTGAATCTGGCTTCCCCATTGACTTTGCTTGTCCGAAGGTCGCAAAAGGGGGTCATGTGACCCCCGGGGGACACTGCACCCGTCATAAATGTGAATCAGTTGCCAAACATCTGAATTTTGATCGTATGACCATGGGGATGCTGCAATGGTCATAAGTGTGAAAAGCAGTCATAAGTCCCTTTCTTCAGTGCCATTTTACAATGGTCACTAAATGAACTGATGTAAGTCAAGGACTGCCTGTATACTAGACAACGTGATCGGTTGGGTCATGGTTTCCGAGAGACCTCCTTACAAGATTCCTCAGTGTCTTCAAGAGTGGCAGAGCCTAATCAGACCCCCTTTTCCCAGATCCCCCACCCCCACCCCCACCCCGGCTGCAGTCCCAAAGGTGCTTTTTTCAGGAGGCAACTGGACTTTCTGGGGGTTTTTTGGAAGACCTTTCCCTTCCCATCCAAGAGGCTTCTTCTGGATGGTGTCCCTGCCGCAGTGTTCCCCATCCTTATACGAAGATATCTAGACTTCAACTCCCAAAATTCATGAGTCATCCATGCTGGCTGGGGAATTCTGGGAGCTGAAGTCCAGCCGGCTTAAAAGTTGCTCAGGGTGAGGAACACTGCTCTGGAGGGGCAAGGCAATGGGTGTGTGTGTGCGTGTTACCTTCTACTCCACGACCCCTCCTTCGGCCCGTCCCTCGCAGGGAAAGAGGAACGGGCGTTTGCAACCGGGACCTGGGCTTACGGGCGGGGGTTGGGGGGGGGGGGCTTACTGGACCACCTCCCCTGCAGAGGTGCCAGCGGGGGCTTTTCATCTGCGGCAGCCCCCCCCCCCCACTTCCCCCTCCCCAAGCAAGCCATACCCTCCCTGCCCGTCCCAGGTCCAGGAACGCCGCCGCCTCCTCCTCCGCATCCCCTCCAAGGCGCCGTCCGCAGAGCCGGGAGCTGCGGAGCAGAGCCGAGCTGGAGGGTGGGTGGGTGGGTGGGCGGGCGGGCGAGCAGGAGGCCCGGTCCGTCTGCCCCCCCCCCCCCCCCCCCCGCTTTGCTGGAATGCCGGCCCGGCCGCTTTGATTGGCTGAGGAGCGGCGGAGTCAGCTTTCACTGGAGGCTGCAGCGCTGCAAACTTTCCCCTGCTGGCCGGAGCAGAAGCTTTGGGGAAGGGGCCGCCCGGCCGGGTTCCTTCCTGCGGCGATGCCGCTCGCCTGACCATGCCGGGCCCCAGGGCGGCAGGGAAGCCCGAAGCCCCCTCGAGGCTGCCCCTTCTTTCCGGGACTCTCCGGCGAGCGCCTCGGGGGGCTTGCCTCGGCTCCCTCGCTCTCCCTCTGGCCTGCCCGCTTGGGTTACTATGTCCCAGTACCCCATGAATTTCCTCCTGCTTCCCATCCCGGAATACCCGCTCCTGGAGTGCGCGCCCAACAAAATCATCAAGCTGGTGGTCCTGGGGGGAAGCGGCGTGGGAAAGACCGGTAAGTGCCCTGGGGGACTCCCCCCCCCCCACACCTCTCTGCATTCCCACCCCCGGCCAAGAAGGGGGGGGTGCTTTCCTTCCCTCCCCGCCCCTCCACCTCTCCCTTCTTTCGACCCGCTGCGCTTTCAGCCGCTTCCCTGTTAATGATTGATGGGAGGAAGGATTCCGGAGCTCGCCTTCCTTTTGAGGGACAGCGAAGGTTTGGGGGGGGGGGGGGGTTGCGTTTCCAGTGAAAGAAGCGCGATCTGGGGCAGGGCGAGCAGGCCAGCTCTGGGCCTTTGGAAGAGGGTTTCTCCAGAAGCTCATTGTCCCCGACTGGTCAGTGAGAAGTCCCCAGGGTGGACAATGAGATGGAGCTGCCCTGCCCTGCGGCTTGATTGACCTCAGGCTGAAGCTGCAAAGGAGGGCTGATGGTTGGTCGGATGATGGCGAGACCTGAGTGATCCTTCTCGCAGAACGTAGACTAATAGAGTTGGAAGGGACCTTGGAGGTCGTCTAGTCCAACCCCCCTGCTTGAGCAGAAAACGCTACAGCATTTCAGACAAATGGTTGTCCGGTCTCTTGTCAAAAGCCTCCAGTGATGGAGCACCCACAACTTTTGGAGGCCAGCTGTTCCACTGGTTAATTGTCCGCACCCTTAGGAAATTTCTCTAGTTTTAGGTTGCTTCACTCCTTGGTGAGTTTCCATCCATTTCTTCTCATCTTTCCTTTTTTGTGCTTTGGAAAATATAAGAAGTTCTCGACCACAATTGAGCCCGGAATTTATTGTTGCTAAGTGAGACATTTGTTAAGTGAGTTTTGGTCCCATCTCTTTGCTACCTTTGTTCAGTGAATCGCTGCAGGGTTTTTTTTTAAATTAGTAACACGGTTGTGAAGTGAAACCGGCTTTCCCATCCACTTTCCTTGTCAGAAGGTCTCCAAAGAGGATCACGTGACCTTGGGACGCTCGGCGTCATAAAGATGAACCGGTGGTCAAAGCCTTCAAATGTAAATCACATGACCATGGGGAGGCTGCAGTGGTCGTAAGTGTGAAAAAATGGTCATAAGTGACTTTTTGCTGTGCCTCTTGTCCTTGTAGGAGCCTCTCAAATATTGGAAGACTGCTATCATGCCACCCTAGTCCTTCTTTTCATTAGACTAGGCCAGCTGGCTGAGGAATTCTGGGAGTTGAAGTCCACGAGTCATAAAAGAGCCAAGGTTGCCTTCCCCTGGACTAGACATACCCAATTCCTGTAATTGGGTAGTGGGCAAGCCTTGTGATTTTGCATTTTGTTTCTTTTTCCCCCGGTCATCTTGTAGGTCCCCTTAGTCACCAGAGTAACGCAGGACAAAGTACACATTCAGGTTAAAAGCAGCAAAAGGAAATACAGAGAAACAGCCCTCCAAGCTCCAAAGACGGCTTACTTTGCCTCTCATTCCTCCTTACTCATTCTAGTAGTCCTCGACTTACCGTCACAATTGAGCTCAATTTTTTTGTTGCTGAGCAAAACAGTTGTTAAGTGAGCTTCTCCCCATTTGATGACCTTTCTGGCCACAGTTGTTAAGTGAATCACTGCAGGTGTTAAGCTAGAAACGTGGCGGTTAAGTGAATCTAGCTTCCCCATGGACTTTGCTTGTCAGAAGGTTGCAAAAGCTGATCCCTTAATCCCAGGACACTGCAACCGACGTAAATACGAGTCAGAAGCCAAGAACCCATGATTTTTGACCCTGTAACCGTGGGGATGCTGCAACAGTTGTAAGTGTGAAAAACGATCACGAGTCACTTTTTTTCAGTGCCATCGTGACTTCAGAGGGTCACTAAAACAAACTCTTGTGCATCCATTCATGAAAAGAATCCGTCAGATGCTTTCATTTTGGGAGAAAACAGTCTGCCCCCATTCTGTGTAAAAGCAGCAGTAATTGGGGAAAGGATGCGAACAGCAAGCGTGCTTCTAAAAAGGAAAGACCCCCTTGACATATTTGTAAATCGTTTCAAGCTGAAGGCAGTCAGAAGGAAGCAGACTTTGGGGTAGAGCAAAATCTGCCTGAATCGGTGAGTCAGCCTGCTTTGACCGGCAGGCACATGGAAGTCTTTTAGGATTCCTCAGAGCAAAAGCTTGGCATCGCTTCTAGCCTGGCAGAGGATCCTCTGGCCTTCCAACTACTTGTTGGAAAAAGAGGTGAGACTCTAGACCAGGGTTTCTCAACCTTGGCAAATTTAAGATGCATGGACTTCAACTCCCAGAATTCCCCACTGTGCTTTGCTGGCCGGGGAATTCTGGGAGTTGGAGTCCACCCACCTTAAAGTCGCCAAGATTGAGAAACCCTGCTCTAGACGAATGCAGAAAAGAGCAACAACGGTGATCAAGGGATTGGGAGATAAAACATACGATGAACGGTTGTGGGAACTGGGTAAGGTCTAATCCAGGGGTAGGCAACCTTGGCTCTTTTATGACTCGTGGACTTCACTCCCAGAATGCCTGAGCCAGCCACGCTGAGAGGAAAGGGAGAAGTTTCCAAGCTGAGCCATGCTGGCTCAGGAATTCTGGGAGTTGAAGTCCACAAGTCATAAAAGAGCCAAGGTTGCCTACCCCTAGTCTAATGAAGAGAAGGACTAGGGGTAATACGATAGCAATCTTCCAATATTTGAAGGGCTGTCACAGAGAAGAGATGGTCAAGCTGTTCTCCAAAACACCTGAAGGCAGGACAAGAAGTAATAGATGGAAACTAATCAAGGAGAGAAGCAAGCTAGAACTAAGGAGAAAATTCGTAACACTAGGAGCCATTAACCAGTGGAACTGCTTGCCTCCAGGACTTGTGGATGCTCCATCGTTGGAGGCTTTTACAAAGAGATTGGACAACCATCTGTCTGAAATGATATGGGGGTCTCCTGCTTGAGCAGAGGGATGGACTGGAGGACCTCCCTTCCAACTTTGTTATTCTGTATTCTATCATGGGATGGCTGAACTGCTTAGCTCCTGTCCAGCTGCATAATGGCAGACATGGCAAAAAAAAATATATCCATTTTTGATTGCAGTGCTAGAAAGTAACTGTGGAAGATGATAATTGGACCTTTGCCTGGATTCTGGGCCCATCCCCCACCAGCACCCCCATTTGAAGCACTTTATTTTTTTTACTTTTGAGCAGATGGACCTGGATCATGTGCTGAGTTTCTCAGCCTGCACAGTGAAGGGCAAGGTTGTTTTAAAAAGAGCACGGAAAGAACATTGTTTCCTTTTTTGTTCCTTTAATTGGTCCCTTGAGAGACAATTTATGGCAGTGTTTCCAACCTCAGCAATTTTAAGAGGGATGGATTTCAACTCCCAGAATTCCCCAGCCTATTGGCTGGGGAATTCTGGGAGTTGAAGTCCACCCATTTAAAAACATTGCTCAGATTGGCAACATTGATTTATAGAGCGCAAATCGTTTCAGGTCACTTACAGCGAGAAATAAGCGTGCAAGTAACTCGTTTCCCAGGGCTGAAATAATGGCAGTGTGAGAAATGCTTTAAACACGAAGAGACTGGACAGCCGCTTGCCTAAAATGCTACCGGCTCTTCAGCTTGAGCAGACCTAGAAGACTAGAAGACCTCCAAGTTCCCTTCCAACTCTGTTCTTTTATGTTATATGAAACCCAGTCCCAATTTCTGATGCAAAATTCATCCTGCATCTTTCTGCTGGCAATACCTCTGCTGCCACAACCCCCCAACGTCTGGCTTATTTATCGCTTCATTGGTTAAGTTTCTCTCCTGCTTCTGTTCTGGAAATGGAAGGGGATGCAAATAGGGTCTCCCCCTCCCATTTCCCCAATAGCAACCCTGAGAGGTAGGCTGGGCTGAGAGGCAGTGCATTACTGGTCTACAGTAGGTCCTGTGGCTGAAGGTAAATTTGGACCTGGCCTCTGCAGTACCAGGTCAACGCTTAATCTTACTCCACACTGCCTCATCTTAGAAGATGCCAACTGAGAATCAGCAACCGAAGTGTTGGGGCAACCATTGAACCTGTGATACGGTATGCGGGAAAGACCTTGGGTGACAAGATGAGGAGATGCTGACTAGGGAAGGGTGAGATAAGAGACAGCAGAGCCCACAGCTGGATAACGGGGGCGGAGAAGGAGATTCAGAAGAGACCCTGCAGAGTGTCTCAAGCTGTAAAGGAGACAGGGGAAGATTTTATACTTGCAAACTTGCTAGATTCTCTAGCTTTCTCTAGCTAGATCAGGGGTAGGCAACCTTGGCTCTTTTGTGACTCATGGACTTCAGCTCCCAGAATTCCTGAGCCAACCTGGCTCAGCTTGGAAACCTCCCTTTCCCCTCAGCATGGCTGGCTGAGGAATTCTGGAAGTTGAAGTCCACGAGTCATAAAAGAGCCAAGGTTGCCTACCCCTGAGCTAGATTCTCTTGCTAGTAGGATGACATTATCTGGCTGTGTTTACTATCTGGTTTACCTAGTACGGCTGACCACCAGAAACACAGGCCTCTTGAGAGTTCTCTGGAAGTGAGAAAAGGGACCCCTGCGTGCAGAAACTGTGCATGTTAATTGGTGAAGTTTAGCATGTTGGCAGTAGGTTAGGAGGGACCCAGGGCTCCCAATTTCCAAGCTGCGGATTGGCTACCAGGGCAAGAAAAGATGGCCATGCCGGAGGAAGTGATCTACTGATTAAGGAAGAAAAAGTGACTGGTGAAAGGTAGGAAAATCCAGCAGGCACCAAAGGGAGGAGGTCTGTTTGGGCCAGATTCCTCAAACCGCTCCTTTGGGCAGGTGGTGGGCACAAGTAGCAATGGTGGAAAAGCTGTCTCAACATCCACAGAGCGTTTCACGAAGTGGAGAGTTTTCACCTTGCTCACGGTGAAGAATTCTGCATTGTGTCCTGAGATCTTGGGGAAAAAAAGGCCCTTAAATATCTCTGACCAAGAAGACAGACGTCAGTGTCGGGATCTTTCAGAAGAACAAATACAAACATGGATTGTTACTGTCATTTTAAAAGGCGTGCTGGATTTCTTGCAGAGTGGGGAAGAGAGTGACCAAGTGGATTATGAGATTTCTCCATCTGATCCCCAGGCGCTGCTACCTGTAGGGAAGACAAGCCTTGCCTTGTTCTGCTCTTTCTTCTTGGTCTTCTTTTGGAGCCTAGATCTGGACTTTGACAGACTTTCAAAGTCCTCCTTAAAACAGGACACCAGCTTCCCTCAGCAATCAACAGGATCTACCCCAAAAGTGCTTTTCCAAAAGGCAAGTGGATTTTCTTGGGGGTTTTTTCTTTGAAAACATTTAGCTTCTCATCCAGGAAGCTTCTTCAGTTCTAACTGAATTTCTAACCGAGTTCAAACGGAAGACGTTTCTTGGATGAAAAGTGAAATGTTTTCAAAGAAAAGGTTAAGAAAGTCCAGTTGCCTTTTGGAAAAGCAGCTTTGGAACAAGCATGACCTGGATGGTGGAGAATCTCCATAGACACCAGGATTTACCTTCATCTGGTGTGAACCATGAACATTCCCCAATCCATGTCTGAGGTGGCCAGTTTGGTCTTCATGACTGGTCATCTTGGCAGGGCTTCTTGGATACTTTGGGAATGTAATCTGGGGAAAACAAAACTCATTAACCAAGATGTCCCTGTGATAAACCTCACTAGAGGTAGCTCATGCATTCCCATTTGCCAAGGGATGTGTGGTTTATGTGGGAATGTGACAAAGAGACCACGTAAAGGTCACAGATCCTTCCATGCACGTTGATTTTTAACTGCTACAATCCCTTTTAAGAGTCTTTTTCTAGCCGGTTTATTACTGGAGTTTTTTTTCTGATCTCAGAGTCTGGCAGGAGATCTAAACCAGTGTGTCTCTACTGTTGTTGTTGTTGTTTGTTGCGAAGTTGTGTCCGACCCATCGCGACCCCGTGGACAACATTCCTCCAGGCCTTGCTGTCCTCTACCATCTTCTGGAGTCCATTTAAGCTCACGCCTAGCAACTTTAAAATGGGTGAACTTCAGTTCCCAGAATTCCTTAGCCAGCATGCTGGCTGGGGAATTCTGGGACTTGAAGTCCACTCACCTTAAAGATACCAAGGTTGAGGAACGTTTAGCCAGACAAGCTACATTTCCGGTTGGGAGCAGTTGCATGGGAAAATTGGGGGGGGGGGGGCTTAAGGGTTAACCGCCCCATTCTTCCTCCGTTCTTCTTCCCAGGGAACGTCATAATCTTTCACACAAGCAAAGTGAAGGGAACATCATGTTTCTGAAGCTTTGCATGCGTGCCTGTATCTTCCCATGTAGACTCGGCTTCCACCAGATGGTTTCACATCTATCTACCCACCCACACAAAAGTGGTATGAAACTGGAGCTGGTCTGTTTCTGGCTTGGCTTTTGCTTGAAAGAAACTGCGTGGTTCTCGCGTGACCCATTTCCTCAAAGGAATAAGCTGGGCAGAAAAGAAAAAAGAAAAGAAAAAAAGAAAAAACTCTGCTGGAAGAAATTCCATTTAGTCAAGGAAGTACAATGAGTTGTGACGAGGGTGACGCCTCACCGTGGGGAAGGCTCACCCTGTCCCAGCCACCCCGTGAAAGAATGTGAGAAAGCCAGGCAAAAAAAAATAAAATAAAAATAAAAATGGGGGCCTTTTCAAAGCGTGAAAACTGCAATAGGAAATTTATAGCACGAGGGTCTCCTGGCCTAACCTCCAGTCACCTCCAGTGGCCCCCGACTGGGATGGGACGCTCCGAGGGGACTGTTTTGCTGGGGCTGCCTGTGTAATTGTAAAGGCATCTTCCCCGAGAGCCTTTGGCCAGGGGTTCAAGGGACCCCCGGCATTCCTTAACGGGGATGGGACTTCAGGCAGAGCTGAAATGTCGGGGAGATGTTTAGTTTGATGAAAAGAGATAATGGGAAGGAGGAGGAGATGGAAGAAGGGGAAGGAGGAGGAGGAGAAGGAGGAGGAAGGGATGGAAAAGGAGGAAGGGATTAAAAAAAGTCAAAATAGGCAACCAGAGTCACATAATCCCTGCCTTCTTTTATGTCATGAAAAAACCCTAATTACGTTTGCTCATTTTTACAGAGGGGATTTAAAGTCACATTTTAAACCTTTCTGTATGGGTAGTCCTCAAACTACAACCACAATAGGGCCCAAAATTTCTGTTAGTAAGTGGGACAGTCGTTAAAGTGGATTTTGCCCTATTTTATGACCTTTCTTGCCGCAGTGGTTAAGTGAATCACTGTTCTTAGGTTAGTAACACGGTTGCCCAAAGTGTCTGCATTCTGATCACGTGACCATGGAGATGCTGCAGTGGTTATGGGTGTGAAAAGGCCCTTTTTTCAGTGCAATTGTATCTTCGAATGGTCGCTAAACAAACCTGTTGTAAGCTGAGGACTACCTGTATTGCAAGTCCCGCTAATCAATTATTTAATCACGGAACTTCTAAAATTGATTGGTGGGTTACTGCGCCAAGTCAGTGTCGACTCCGAGTGACCACATCAGTGGACGTTCTCCATATGCATCTGTGTCCAGTCTGGTCCTTCAGATCTTTGAATGATGGACATGTTGTTGCTCCAGAGGAGCCCATCCATTTAATGGCTGTTCATTCCATTCTTCTCTTACTTTTTATCTTTCCCAGCATTAGAGTCTTCCCCCACCCCCCCAAAAAAAATTCTGCTTTTTTTTTGGTGTAGGACAGGGGTAGGCAACCTTGCCTCTTTTAGGACTTGTGGACTTCAACAGAATTCTGGGAGTTGAAGTCCACAAGTCATCAAGGGGGGCATAGTTCCCTCATGCTGGCTCAGGAATTCTGGGAGTTGAAGTCCACAAGTCATAAAAGAGCCAAGGTTCCCCACCCTTGGGCTAGGATGTATGTAGGTTTGCAGCTACAGGTAGTCTGTGACTTATAATAGTTTGTTTAGTGATCGTTTAAAGTTATGATGTCACTGAAAAAAGTAACTTATGGTCCTTTTTCACGCTTACAAGCATTACAGCATCCCCAAGATCATAATATCAAAATTCAGACACTTGGCAACTGACTCATATTCGTGATGGTCGCAGTGTCTTCGGGTGATGTGATCCCTTTGGCAACCTTCTGACAAGCAAGTCAATGGGGAAGACAGATTCACTTAATAACTGTGCTACTAACAACAACAATAACAATAACAATAATAATAAAAAGTTGGAAGGGACCTTGGAGGTCATCTAGTCCAACCCCCTGCTAAGGCAGGAAACCCTATACCATTTCAGACAAATGGCTGTCCAGTCTCTTCTTAAAAACTTCCAGTGTTGGAGCATTCACCACTTCTGGAGGCAGGTTGTTCTTAAGACCTGCCATGATTCACTGAACAACTGTGGCAAGGTAGGTCGTAAAATAAGGCAAAACTCACTTACCGAATGTTTCACTTAGCAGCAGAAATTTTGGGCTCAACTGTGGTCATGAGTTGAGGATTCCCTATAGTTTATTATATTTACCAGTTATGGTACCTTTTAAGGATGTACAGGAAGTCCTCAGCTTATGACGGATTGCGTAGTGATCATTCAAAATCATAACCACCCCAAAAAGGGGGACTTATGACTCAGAAGGGCGACTTAAGACTCCGCAGCCATTATGGCTGAACTTCAAGCACTCAGCAACACAGCTTGGTTTTAATGATCATTGCAAAAAGGGTTGTAAAATCAGCTAAGTCACATGACCAAACTATTTTACAACTGTTACAACATTTGGCTGTAATGGGAAGACTCCATTTTGGATGTATGTTGAGGACTGCCTGTAAAAATGGTCATGCTGCTCTTAGCCATAGCGTTTTACTTTTGCATCTGTTTAAAAAAAATGCAGGAGAATTTAGTTGCGGTGAAGATGCTGGCTAGAAAGCAGAAGTGGGTAAATTTTAGTCTCCCCTTAGCCATAGAAGCTGCTTCTCTCTTTCTCATTTTCTTATTCTCTCTGATTTTCCTTCTCTCATTCTTTCTCTCTCCCTCCTTCCCTCTCTCTTATTCTCTCTCATTCTCTCTTTTTTTTTCTCATTCTTTCATTCTCAAGCTGAAGGACTCCACAGTTCAATCCCAAACTATTTTTATTCTGTTGAATACAATGTGTGTGTTGTATTACAACTCAGATCTGCAGGAATGTGCATGGTATAATGTAGGCCTTAGAGAGCATCCATTGTGTGCCACAGAGAGCAGAGATCTGGTTAACTATGTGCTGGCTGGTGTGGCATGATTTCAGGGGTGTTGCAGGGCAGGTCAAAAAAGTCAAGATGGCCATCACAGTGGTGCGACTGAAGCTAGAACACGTGTAAAATACAGGTAGTCTGTTCGAAGTTACAATGGCACTGGAAAAAGTGAGTAAGGACCACTTTCCATACTTATGACCGTTGCAGCATACCCCTGGTCTCATGAGCAAAATTCAGATACTTGGCAACTGACTCATATTTATGACAGTCACAGGAGGGATCCTGTGATCACCTTTTGCGACCTTCTGACAAGCAAAGTCAAGAGGGAACTTAATGACTGCAGGGATTCACTGAACAACTGTGGCAAGAAAGGTCGTAAAACGGGGCAAAATTCACTTAACTGTTTCACTTAGCAACAGAAATTTGTGGTTGTAAGTCAAGGACTACCTGTACACAGAATAATGGGTGGGGCTTCAATTCCACCATCTTCGACTTTTTTTTTTTTTTTGCTTACTTTCCCTGCAAGGCTGGCTCCTGATCGATATAAGAGTCCTAAATAATCCTAATTAAGTTTTTCTTTTTAAATATGCCATGGATGGTTTATAAGAACAGGCATCTTAATGTTTGCATTTGCGAAACGGTGGGACAGTCTACTGAATCAGCTGCCCACACACACATGAATAATGAGGTTCATGGGATAACGAGGCAGAAGGGGCACGTTTAATTGCCCCTTTTTTTTCCTGCTGTGGCGGTTTCTGGGCCCATTAAACATCCCTGTCTTTTCTCTTGTTTTGCAGCCCTTGTTGTGCGGTTTCTCACCAAGAGGTTCATCGGCGACTACGAAGCCAACACGGGTATGACTGCTGCCTTGTGGGGTTTGATGGCAACCTATGGGGTCTGTGTCTGTCTGGATCCAGACATCCCATTTTCAAATTATTCTGCTTTCCGATCATCGCTTCAAGCAATGATGGTCGTAAATCAAAGCTCTGTGATTTACAGCCTGTTCCCTCCGTAGAGGAGGGACCTGTTTTTTTTTAAGCCAGCATCGCCTCCATGGGGAGGGAGCTGAGAGATGACTTTCCCCAGACCCAGTTTTAATAAAAAAGAAAAAGAAAAGATGAAACGATCCTGCCATGCACCCACTGAACAAACAGAGGCCATCTCTGTTCAGCTTTCCGGCCCGAAGAATGGGACTAAAAACCCTGTTCAAAAGAGCAGCTTCAAAGAGAGGCTTCTGTTTGCTTCTAGTGGTATGAAAAAGGGAGAAGGGGTGGGTGGGTGGGCTCTGAGTTTTAAGAGGGAAGGGTTTTTTTTTGTCATCTGAATTGCCCCAAATCCAATCTGTGTATCTCTGGGCAGTAAACAACAGCTTGATCTTCTTGCAATAGAAAAATCCAGCTTTCCTAAGGGTAAAGTAAGTAATTGCTCGTTAATGCTTGTAAATTCAACATTAAGAACGAAGATCTGTAAAACTGTTTGCAGTCGGAAAATACTTGAGGAAAATGCACCACTCAGAGAGGATTGGGGAGAAGTGTTTTGCAGCTCACACAAACACAGCTGGAAGAGGCCTTCAGTCTTCAGTGTAAATCTGAAAAAAAAGGCAACTGCTTTCACCACTACCTTAAGGCAATGTTTCTCAGCCTCAGCAACTTAAAGATGGGTGGACGTCAACTCCCAGAATTCCCCATCTTAAAGTTGCTGAGGTTGAGGAACTATTCTACAGTAAATGGGAATGTTAGTTTACTTTGCTTCTAGGTTAGGTCTCTTTTTAATGGTCTTTCACCCGCTACTTCTTGTCCTACTCTCAGGTGCTTTGGAGAACAGGTGGACCCCCTCTTCTCTATTGCAGCCCCTTAAGTACTGGAAGACAGCTATCACATCACTCCTAATCTTTCCCTTTGTTAGGCTAGAAATAACTAGTTCCCTTAACTCAGGGGTCTTCAAACTTGGCCCTTTTATGTCTTGTGGACTTCAACTCCCAGAATTCCTCAGCCAGTGAGGCTGAGGAATTCTGGGAGTTGAAGTCCACTAGTCATAAAAGGGCCAAGTTTGAAGACCCCCCCGCCTTCACTGCTAATCCTATGCAGTGGTGGGATTCAGCCAGTTCGCACCAGTTTGGCACCTGTAGCTACTTTTTTGTTGCCCGGGCCCAGAACGGACTTCCGGAAGTGGAGAACTGGTTGTTCACATATTTGAATCCCACCACTGATCCCATGGTTTCACCTCCAGCAGGTGGGGATCCGCAGCATTCCCTGGGGCCTATGGATTGAAACCAGTGGTGGGATCAGATATGTGAACAACCGGTTCTCTGTTGTGGATGCCGCTTCTGGAAGTCCATTCTGGGCCCAGGCAACAAAAAATTAGCTACCGGTTCTGCCGAAGAGGTGAGAATTGGCTGAATCCCACCACTGGTTGAAACTGACATAGGAAATTGGCACAGGGACTCCCATCAAAATGTATGCAGTCCTCCGCTTACAACCATTCGTTTTAGACCGTTGGATGTTACAGTGGCACTGACAAAAGTGTGACTTGGAACTAACTGGTCCTTACAAGCACCCTTGCGGTCACACCATCAAAATTCAGGCCTGTATTTATGGTAGCCTCCTTCCGAGAAGGGGAGGTTGCCGGAAGCTGGATCTGCTCGACTGTGTGATTCCCTTTACAACTGCTGTGATTTGTGTAACATCTGTGGCAAAAGGGGGAAAAAAGATTGTGAAATCGGGCCTGGCTCCCTTAAGGCCAGACTTGCTTAGCAACAGAAATTCTGCTTTTAATTGTGATCTTTTAGATTACTTTGATGCAGAGGAATACCATACTGTGGGCGTGTTTTTTTTTTAACCATGCTGCCCCAGAACCTATTTATTTTAGGGCTGAATAACATCCTTGTGTCTGTTGAAGTTTCCGCTCTTAGCAACTATTAAGGGTGCAGAAGACCTGCTCTGTTTTTCATCTGTCTCCAAGGGCTGACAGATGTTTACCCTAGCTGAGGGGTCTGTAACCTTGACAACTTTTAAGACTTGTGGACTTCAGCTCCCAGAATTCCTCAGCTACGTATTTACAGTTGATTTCTAATTTCTGAGTGACCTCACACAGGCTTGGACACGGACAGCCCAAGGGTCGAATGTGGCTGGGGGGGGGGCACAAAGTGCCCAGGTCACTCCTAATTTCTCAACCCTGGTAACTTTAAGAGGGAGTGGACTTCAACTCCCAGAATGCCCCAGCCAGCGTAGAACGGACAGAATACCTTCAGTAGTCCTCAAGTTAGGACCACAGCAAGCCCAAAATTTCTCCTGCTCAGCAAGACAGTTTTTAAGTTAGTCTTGTCCCATCTTATGACCTTTCTTGCCACGGTGGTAAAGTGAATCACTGCAGTTCATAAGTGAGCACCATGGCTGTTAAGTAAATCTAGCTTCCCCATTGGCTTTGCTTGTCAGAAGGTCGCAAAAGGGGATCGCGTGACCCCAGGATGCGGCAACCGTCATAAGTACGAACCAGTTGCCAAATATCCGAATTTTGATCAGGTGACCGTGGGACATGCTGCAATGATCGTAAGTCCCTTTTTCCGGTGCCGTTGTAACTCTGAACAGTCACTAAATGAATGGCTGTAAGTTGAGGACTTCCTACACCCATTCTAAATAAGTTGAAATCACCAGGACCAGATGGATTTCTTCCCAGGGTTCAAAAGGTGCTGGCAGATGTGATCTCGGAACTACTGGATGGGATCTTTCAAAGTTAGTTAGCCGAGCTGCAATTTTGACAGGCGGTGTGTTCTACACACAGAGGCTCTTGTGCGAAGCTCTTTATCATGAGTATTTTTGGCATGGCCTTGTGACACAATGGAAACTCGGCTCCAGAGGTTGCCTCCCTCTAAACATTTTGGTGCATTTGTTCCCATTCCTGGCCACCCAGTTGAGCAGAGATTTTTCAACAAACCACAATAGAGGCAGTTTGCACAACCTAGTTTTGCAAAGACTTCAGTTAGTTTTTAAGGACTTGAGTTTAGATCAGTGTTTCTCAGCTTTGGTGACTTTCAGATGTGTGGACCTCAATTCCCAGAATTCCCCAATCAACCATGTGTGGACCTCAACTCCCAGAATCCCCCAGCCAGCCATTGTGGACCTCAACTCCCAGAATTCCCTAGCCAGCCATTGTGGACCTCAACTCCCAGAATTCCCCAGACAGCCATGTGTGGATCTCAACTCTCAGAATTCCCCGGCCAGCCTTTGTGGACCTCAACTCCCAGAATTCCCCAGCCAGCCATTGTGGACCTCAACTCCCAGAATTCCCCAAACAGCCATGTTGGCTGGGGAATTCTGGGAGTTGAAGCCCACAATTTGTCATATTCCTGCAGGAAGCTCCCTAAATCAGACTGGAAACTGACTTTTAACGCAGTTGGGTAAAAGTCTACACTCTGGCTTATTTAATATTTCATAACAGCATCTCTAAAAACCTTTTACCTAGTTTCACTTTATGAAATGTCATCATTCAAATACTCCCCCCCCCCCCTCTGCTTTTGGGTATTTTATTGTTAGCAACAGTAGACTGACTGGAGTTAAAACATTTGCATGGTCATCCATAAAAAGTTTCGTGACGATAAATTAGTTAAGCAGCCAAAATCAGAGTCTGGTTGGCTGATTTTGCTAGGAAAAAGCCTCTTTGGTTCTCCTGGGGCAAAGATAGTCAGGCTGTGGCAGGAATAAGTTTAAGTTAAAAATAATAATTGGTCCGGTGTGAAAAGGAAACAAATTAAAAAGAAGTTTAAAAGATACTCAGACAGTGGCTGGGGTTGGGTTGTGCTCTCCAACCCCAAGGCAGGACCTGAATTACAGACTGAAATTCCCTGGAAGGAGATTCAGACTGGGTTTAGGAGAAAATATAGGGAAGGGAAGGGAAAATTACTACCACTAGTACTTACAACCATTACTTACAACCGTTCATTTAGTGACCAAGTTACAACGGTGCAGAAAAAAAGGGACTTATGACCATTTTCCACATTTAGACCGCGGCAGCATCCCCAGGGTCACACGATCAAAATTCAGGCGCTCGGCAACTGACTCATTCTTATGACGGTTGCAATGTCCCAAGGTCACGTGAAGCCAGATTCACTTAACAATTGCAGTGACTCACTTAACAACTCTGGCAAGAAAGGTCATAAAACGGGGCAAAACTCAACTCTCTTGCTGAGCAACGGTAATTTTGGGCTCATCATTGTGATCGTAAGTTGAGGCCTACCTGTATTAACAATAATGTATGAATAATACCACATTAATAATTATACAATAATAATTAATAATGACGTATTAAACCAATGTGCTTCCCGACTCCCAACGTTCTTGCATTAGAACCAAGAAAAGTGAGGGGACTCTTTGGGGCAAAACTGGCAGAAAGTCAATTAAATACATGTTATCTCCGATCTATTAATTATCTTCTTTTCTTTTTTTTTCTTTTTTTCCTTAGGTGCTTTATACTCCAGAAAATTCACCATTGATGGAGAGCAGATTTCCTTACAAGTCCAGGATACCCCATTTGTTTCTCTGGAGGTATAAAAAGTTATTCCAAATAAAATTTGATCTCTTAAGAAATGCAGCCAAGATGTCCACAGGATGTGGTCAAAATACAGGGTGTCCTCGACTTAACGACAGTTCATTTAGTGACCAAAGTTACAACAGTGCTGAAAAATGTGAGTTATGACCGTTTTTCACACTTATGACCACTGCAGCATCCCCAGGGTCACGTGATTTACATTTGGATGCTTGACAGATGCTTCATATTTACGACGGTCGCAGTGTCCCGGGGGGGCGGGTCACGTGGTCCCCTTTTGCGACCTTCTGACAAGCAAAGTCCATGGGGAATCCAGATTCACTTAACAACCGTGTTACTAATTTAGCAACTGCAGTGATTCACTTAACAAATGTGGCAGGAAAAGTCATAAAAAGGGGCAGAACTCACTTAACAAATTTCTCACTTAGCAACATAAATTCTGAGCTCAATTGTGGTCGTAATTCAAGGACTTACCTGTCGTGGCCAGAAAGGTGCAGTGAAAGCTCTCTGTGATGATACCCTTGAATATGGGCAGAACTGTCTCTCCAGCAGCGTGACCACCATCTTGACCTTTCTGACCCAGTCCTATGGACATCCCTGAAATCCGGACCATACATCCCGGTTGGGGAAACATTGCAAAAGAGGAAAGAAGGAAGGGAAGAAGGAAGGATCCTTGTTAGGGCTTGATGCTGGATGTGAACTTGGCTTGTACCCATGCAGTGAAAGATTTATTTATTTGTTGATTTACATTCCAAATTTCTAGGCCACCCAATTCCAGCATGGTAACTGGCTCTGTCCCAAGATTAATTTTCAGTAGCAGGGATAATGGCATAATTGCTGATTTCAGAGAAGGGAAAAAAAAGGGGTAGACCGTGGTGGGAAGTGCTTGTGAGCCTCTTACCTTGTGCCTCTTTCTTGATATTGAAGCTTTTAGAGCCATGATTTATGGATTAAGCAAATGGGCATCTTATCCTTTTGCAAAGGAGTCCCCGGCAGGTAAGCTGAGCCTCACCTGTCAGGCTGTTTTCAGCTCTGTTGAAAACAATAATTTGCAGGCAAGGGTTTTACAAGCAGGTAGTTGCATGTCCCAGAGAAACCCAGTTTCAGCCCTAGTTTGCCAGGAAGAAATAGAGAAATCAGCTCTAAAAATCAGCAGCAGGTCTCTCCCACCACTTCTTAAAACATTTTTTTAAAAAAAAAAATAATAAAAGAAAAAGAACAAAACACAACGATAATTAAGGTAGGAATACCAACATTGTCAAAGAGGAAGAATGAACAAATGTCTCACTTAGTAACAGACGCTTTGGGCTCAGCTGTGGTCGTAAGATGAGGACTACCTGTAGAGCAACATAGATGATGATGGGGGGGGGGCTGGAGGCTAAACCATATAATGAACAATTAAGGGACCCAGGTATGTCTAGGGGTCTTCAAACCTGGCCCTTTGATGACTTGTGGACTTCAACTGGCTGAGGAATTCTGGGAGTTGAAGTCCACAAGTCATCAAAGGGCCAGGTTTGAAGACCCCTGGGCTAGCCTATCAAAGAGACCAATTAGGCGGGAGCTGTGGGTGCTGCATCACGGGAGATTTTCAGGAAAAGATTGAACAGCCATTTCTCCGAGATGAAATAAGGTTTCCTGCCTTGGCCAGGGGGTTGGACTAGAAGACCTCCAAGGTCCCTTCCGGCCTATGAGTTTGTGAGATTACACAAAGTGTTTAGATTGGGACTGATGGCAGGCTGGAAACAGATCTTGCCTTGGTGACATTTTGAATCATTCAGCAAGCTCATCACTCCCCTGTTTGAGCTTGCACCCAGGTTGATGCTTCCTGTCGCCATTGATTTAACCTCCTCACTTGGGCCTTTGATGACTTGTGGACTTCAACTCCCAGAATTCCTCAGTTGAAGTCCACAAGTCATCAAAGGGCCACGTTTGAAGGCCCCTGCTGTAGATGTTGACTCAGCATCTGAGTTTCAGAGGACTGCAACCGGTCTGGCTGCAATCCACACGATTCGAAGTTGCCAAGGTTGAGAAACACTGCCTTAGGGGCTGCCGTTGACTATAGGGTTAAAAATATAAAGCTGAGAAATTTTTTTTGAAAAAAAACAAGTCAAATGTGGTCAAAGCATAATCTGAACTTTGTGGGAATAGGATAAACTCTCAGCACATAGATTCTCACAGCTGTCAGAGGAAAGATATTTGAGCTACCGTAGGTCAGGGGTGGGAAACCTTGGCCCTTTTATGACTTGTGGACTTCAACTCCCAGAATTCCTGAGCCAGCGTGTCTGGCTGAGGAATTCTGGGAGTTGAAGTCCACAAGTCATAAAAGGCCCGAGTTTGAAGAACCCCTGCTCTAGCTGTGATTTGTTTCCTCTGGCTTAAGTTTGTTCTGTGAGTTGTGGTTGTCAACCATAGTTTGCGGATTACTGTGTGATACAGGTTGTCTTTGACTTACGGCCACAATTGAGCCCAAATTTCCTGTGGTTAAGTGAGACATTGGTGAAGTGAGTTTTGCCTCATTTTGTGATCTTTCTTCCCACAGTTGTTAAGTGAATCATTGCATTTGATAAGGTAGTAACCCAGTTGTTAAGTGAATCTGACTTCCCCATTGACTTGTCAGAAGGTTGCAAAGGGGGAACATGATCCTGGGATCCCATCCTAAAGAGGAGCCAGTTGCCAAGCATCTAAATTTTGATCAGGTGATACCGTGCATGCTGGAATGATCGTCAGTGTGAAAAACAGTCCTAAGTCGCATTTTTCAGGGCTGTTGTAACTTTGAACAGTCACCAAATGTAAGTGGAGGACTATCTGTACTAACTCAGCAATTGGTGTCTTTAACAACCTCTGGCCTAGCTCAATGTGGAGTCTGCTTTTGATCTTTTGTCAAGTGGAACTTAACTTCCCCCCTGCTTTTCGATGACAGGATGAGAATGATGCCATCTGTTGCCAGGAGCAGATAAACCGGTCCATTTATTGGGCTGACGGCTTCGTCTTCGTCTACTCCATCACGGACTATGAAAGCTACCGCGTCATCCGACCGCTGCACCAGCATATCCGGAAGATTCACCCCAACGCCAACATCCCTTTGCTGCTGATGGCCAACAAAGGCGACCTGCTCCGGGCCAGGCAGGTGTCCACAAAGGAAGGCCACCAACTTGCCAATGAGCTGGGCTGCCCGTACTCGGAGGTCTCCGCGCGGGAGAACTGCGAAGGGGTGCATGAGGCTTTTCAGCAGCTGTGCCAGGAGCTGAGTCGGATCATTGGGAATTGCAATGGGGAGAAACGGAGGGGCCTCCATCTCGTCCGGCCCAAATCGCCCAACATGCAAGAACTGAAAAGGAGGCTGAAGCAAGCCTTGTCTTCGAAAGGCAAAACCGCCACCATGCTCTGATGGATTTCGGAGTGGCCATTTGGGCTGGGCCAAGAAAAGCCATGTGGGCCTGTTGGGGTGGTAGTGAAGGAATCCCTTTCCAGAAATGAGACTAGGATGGCTGGGGATTTGGGGATTTAAGCCCTTTCGCTAGATCAGGGGTCTCCAAACCTGGCAACTGTAAGACTTGTGGACTTCAACTCCCAGAATTCCTCCCAGCCAGCATGGAATTCTGGGAGTTGAAGTCCACAAGTCTTACAGTTGCCAGGTTTGGAGACCCCTGCAGTAGATGATGACCAAGAGGGTCAAAAGAAAAGGGGTGCCTTCATTCTCAGGATTATTTTCAGCTTCTTCACCTGCACCAGACGAACAGGTGAATGAATACCTGTATCTGTCCCCTCCAGTTTGGCTTCAGTCATCATCTTGGTTCTTTCCCCATATGTCAGACAACGATCTTCTCCAACGTTCAGGTGCCAAATGTATGTTTATGCATGGCCCTTAAAGGCAAAAAATAGCCACACATATAAATGTCTAATCATGGTTATGGAACTGGCCAGACAAGAGGAGAGATGATTGGTGGTCTCTCCACTGGACAATCAGTTCATGTGCAGAAGAAACTTCTGGCTTCCTCTTTCACCATATCAACAACCAGCACAACTTTCTAAGAGTAGAAGAGAAAAACTTACTTCCTTCTTTCCTCCCTCCCTTCCTTCTTTCCTTCCTTCTTCTTCCTCCCTCCCTCCCTCCCTCCCTCCCTCCCTCCCTCCCTCTTTCCCCATACCAACAACCAGCACAACTTTTTAACGGTAGAAGAGGGGAAAAAAAACACCACATTATTTTCTTTCCCTTATTTCACAATGGATTACTTCTGAGGACTAATCCATAGTTTATCTGTGGCCATCCGAACACTTGAAATGAATGACTTGTTTATCATTACAGTTGACCTCATAAATGTTACAAACGATCTGTAGTTTTGTTGTTCATGAACGGAATGAATGAAATTCACTGAGGAGTTAATCTGGTTTGAGCACGTGGAAACTACAGGTAGTCCTCAATGTTATATATTCAGTGTATATGTTAGCGTTATTTGTTAACTTGACAGCTCAGCTGGCCATCAGCTGAGCCACACCCAGCAACAGTATCCTATTGGTCTGGCCGTTTGAGCGGGATCCTTTAAGGATGTGGATTGGCCGGCGGCTAGCCGGCAACTGTATATAAAGAGCTGAGCTGTGGAGAGTTCTTGTTCCAACCACAATAAAGCTGAGCTGCAACTCGGTGTCCTGTCATCTGTGCCTGACGGTCTACCCACAATACACAACAGTGGTGACGAAGGTGGGATACTGCTTGAGCTGAAGCACTAGCTGAGTCACGAGAGCTGAAGCACGTACTACGGGAAAGGAGGGGAAGAGCGAACTCTCCCAATTAAAATTCCTTCCCGTCAAGCAGTGACCACACCAGGACAGAATGACCCAAATCGGACACGTGCGCGAGTTTTAAGTCTGTCACCCGGTACAATGGGAGTCCCACCTGGGACAAGTCGAGGGGTATCTCTTCGTGAACAAAATCACGGAAGATAAGGCGAAGGCAGCGGCGTTGCTATGCATCAGCGGGCCAGCTGTGTACGATGTGGCTGTCGGGATATACATCCCAGATCCCGTCACGGCACTGCCCTACGCTGACCTCGTCGGCAAATTGAGCCAGCATTTCATGCCAAAGAAATCCGAAATCTACTGGCGTCTTAGATTCATCCAGAGGAACCAGCTTCCCGGAGAATCAGCAATGGACTTCGTAGCCGCCGTGCGTCAGGCCGCCCGAATGTGCAGCTTCCCCGATCTGGAAGATCGGATTCGGGACAGAATTGTGTTCGGTCTGAGCGACGATCACCTCCAGCAAAAGATAATCACAAAACCCACCCTAAGCCTGTCAGAAGTCGTTAACGAAATTATGGCTCAGGAGGCGATTAACGAAAAAAATGCGCTCAAACACGGTGACAGTTCGAGCGGTTCCGTGCATCAGGAGAATGCTGCTGACAGTAGAGAAGGGGAACTGGACAACGAAGCACAGATTGATGCCATTCTCCAGAGACTGGAGAAATTCAAGACCCGGTGTGACTACATCCCGTCGCAGAAGAAGCCGGTAGGAGCCAACAAAAACCCCAGAGTCCCTAGCCGGAACCCGAATGGGAGCAGCCTTAATTGTGCCAGCTGCGGGGGCAACCACCCCAGAGCATTCTGCCGGTTCCGCAGTGCCAGATGCCATGCATGCAGAAAAACCGGCCACATCCAATCCGTTTGCCGAGCCCGGAACTGCGACAACTTAAACGACATCGATGAACAGCCTGCAGGTATTATTAACCCCCTCGAGCCGCCTGGGACCCGGGCACCCTCAGTCATAGACAATTTGGAAGTGGCATGCCAGGCGGCAATCCACCCCCCGCTCAAATCAAAAATCAAAATTACAGTCAGTGTGGAAGGATTCCCTTGTCAAATGGAAGTGGATTCTGGATCACCTGTATCCCTAATTTCATTAGAGACCTATTCGGCAATTTGCTGTAAGAGCAAGCAGCGTTGTTGCAAAAAACCAGACCCGAACAACCTCACTCCCATGTGCACAAATGGGAACCAACACATATACCATGGTCAAGAATCCATATTGACTATGCAGGCCCTTTCCAAGGTCACCTTTTCCTTGTTGTAGTGGACAGTTATTCTAAATGGTTGGAGGTAGTGCCAGTGTCTAGCATGACCACGTCCAAAACTATACTGGTGCTTAGGGGGCTCTTTGCAACACATGGCTTGCCTGATGTCATTGTGTCAGACAACGGCCCACAATTTAAATCTAACAATTTTCAGGCTTTCATCAGGGCCAACTTGATTAGCCACATCACCTCGGCCCCCTTCCACCCGGAGACTAACGGCCTTGCTGAACGAATGGTGAGATCAACAAAAGACGCCCTTAAGCGGATTATCATCGGGGACTGGCACCAGAGACTGGCACAATTCCTGCTGAGTCAACACACTACCCTATTTACAACTACCAGAAAAAGCCTAGCTGAACTTCGTTGGGGCCGACGCCTCATCACTAAACTGGACAGACTGCACCCTGACTGGGTGGCAACAAAAAGGGTACAGCACTGGACCGTGAAGGGACTGGCAGTTGGAGACATTGTGTGGGCCAGAAATTACACCGGGGGGAATTTCTGGGCGCAAGGGGTGGTGATCGATAAGACAGGGCCATTGTCATACATTATTGAGGGGGAAGGGGGCCGTCAGATGAGGAGGCATTTAGATCAGCTGAGGAAACGGGCCCCAGAAAACCAACATGGGGAAGTGGTTAGCGACAGGGGGCAAACCTGTGGCCATACAGTCACCATACCACCTGAAAGGCCCCCCGTGGTGAATCTGCCTAGCATGGAAAAGCCAGAAGCTCTTGTGGAAGCGCAGGACCCGGGAAACCAGCTGGGGGACTCCATGCCTGGACAGGGCAATGACAGGGAAAAACAGAGCCAGTCCCCTGGCAGGGTGGAGCTGCCACTTAGACGTTCAAGCAGAACGCGCAAACCTCCAGCATATCTTCAAGATTTTGTGAGGTCATAGGTCACCAGGAATGGCAAGCATAGTGCCGAGTCAATTATGATTGTTCTTCTTCGGGGGGGAAGGGGTGTTATATATTCAGTGTATATGTTAGCGTTATTTGTTAACTTGACAGCTCAGCTGGGCATCAGCTGAGCCACACCCAGCAACAGCATCCTATTTATTGGTCTGGCCGTTTGAGCGGGATCCTTTAAGGATGTGGATTGGCCGGCAGCTAGCCGGCAACTGTATATAAAGAGCTGAGCTGTGGAGAGTTCTTGTTCCAACCACAATAAATCTGAGCTGCAACTCGGTGTCCTGTCATCTGTGCCTGATGGTCTACCCACAATACACAACACTCAATTTACAGCTGTTTGTTTAGTGACTGTTTGAACTTATGACAGCACTGAAAAAGAGCGACCTCAGACCCACCTTGTGCCAGCGGCCGTCTCCCCCAGCCACCAGGATTGTGCACTCTGGTGTTTGGCAACTGTGGCGTGTTTATGGCGGTTGCAGCGTCTCGGGATCATGTGACCTTCATTTGCAACCGTCCCAGCTGGCTTCCCATACGCAAAGTCACTGGGGAAGCCAGCGGGAAAGGTTGCGAATCAGAATCTCATGATGTCTCACGTAATGACTGGCGATTCTTTTAACTGTGATCAAAAAGGTCATAAAAATTGGTGCGGTCATGGGATGCCTCACCATTTAACAATGACTTTTCTAGTCCCAATTGTTTTCGTAAGCTCCATCCTTCCCAGGTGGGTAAAAAGGAGGAGTCGGATTGTTGGCGGCAACATGCTGACTCTGTAAACCGCTTAGGAAGGGCTGTAAAGCACTGTGAGGCGGTGTATAAGTCTAAAGGCTGTTGCTATTACCTGTATCAGAACTAATGAATGCATTTCTGTACTGGATTGTGGGCATGACGTGTGTCCTCAGTCCTAAATGAGTAATGTTCAGCTCTTTCCTACCTTTGATCCCTTATACCCCCGTAGCTTTGCTTGAACTTCAGTGATAGAAGCAAAACTGTGGTGAAAAGAAGACACCAGCCTTCTGCTGAGTAAACCATTACAGCCAATATCTAAGGGGGCTGCCCCAAAGAAGAGGGAGTCAAGCTATTCTCCAAAGCACCTGAAGGCAGGGCAAGAAACAACGGATGGAAACTCATCAAGGAGAGAAGCAACCTGGAACTAAGGAGCAATTTCCTGACAGTGAGGATAATTAGCCAGTGGAACAACTGGCCTCCAGAAGTTGTGGGTGGTCCAACACTGAAGGTTTTTAAGAAGAGACTGGACAACCAATTGGATAACTCTGATGTGGTACAGCATCTCCTGCTTGAGGAAGGGGTTGGACTAGAAGACCTCCGAGGTCCCTTCCAACTCTGTTATTCTGTTAGGTATGAGTGTCTGTAATTTCAGGATTGCGTGCCAATTGCCAACTACTACTGTGTGGTAGCTTGCAGATCTGAAATGGGAACAACAATTGAGCCATGATTCTAAACAGGTTTCCCCAACTTGATGTCTTCAGACTGAAGCAATATTTCTATCTATAGAAATAAATAAATAAGACAATACGTCTGAAACAGCGAATGAACCGAGAGTCATGGGGAAACGGATTCTGGTTACCAGGGAACTGGCTTGTTTTAAAAAAGGAGGTTGGGAAACTGAGGCAGAGTACTTAAGATCAACAACGGCATCCTGCAGAAACAGGAGGAATGAAGTGGAATGGCTGGAGACAGCTTGACAGAGACGCAGCCATCCACGCTGAACGTCAAGTTATTGGATATGGACTCAGTTGGAAACATGCCTGAGTTATAGACTTTGGAGTGATAATTGTTCCTGCCATTGCTGGAGACAGATCAATTGCCAGATGGAGCCCATCCAGCAACTGATCTTCTCTTATTCTGCTGAATCAGCCCTGTTAGGAAAAAAAACCCCAACAGGATTAGAAGTGTCAACAGATCTGAGATGGCATCTCCACGGCTGGAAATCAAGTAGGAACAGGATTCTCCCTGCTTTCTTTCCAGTTGCAGAAATGGGGCCCCCAAACTCAAAAGTAGCAGGAGCAGAGAGGTGGAGCTGTAAAACCTCTGGGGCTGCAGTGTGGAGTCTGCTTTCCTGGAAACGAGAACAGGAAGTCCTCGACTTACAACAGTTCATTTAGCAACCAAAGTTACAATGGCACTTTGATGCGAAGCGAAACATCTTTAAGGAAAAACAAAAATGCCCAATTGCCTTTTGAAAAAGCACCTATGGGACAACCTTGACCTGGATGCCTGAGAATCTCCACATGGCAGATTGCTGAGTAGGCATCGCTTTGCTGTCTGGCCTCTTAATGGGATTAGTAACCATCATCTTCATCTCCGGGGTCATTACGTGAATTTGGCTGCCGCCATTGATTTTGTTCATTGGGAAGGTTGCAAATAGTGATCACGTGACTGCAGGATGCTGCAATCGTCGTCTCCCGGTTGCCAAGTGCCCAGGTTTTGTTCATGTGATGGTGCAACAGGCTTAACATTTTACAAAGTTACGTAAGTCGCTTTTTTTCAGGGCCGTCATAACTTCCAACCATCATTAAACAAACAGTTGTAAATTGAGGACGGCCTGTATTACAGAAGCAAAGCGCCAACCTTTGGTGATGGCCTCAGTGGTAAGAATGCGTTTGAGTTCCACTTCGACTCCATCAACATTGGCAGAAAATAAAAACGGCGGGGAGGGGTCTTGCCTGGGCTTTTGGGGGGGAAGACTTTTCGCTAGAAAGATGACCCTGGAACGAGAGGAAGCAACTTGGCAGGGGTGGTGGTGGTAGGAGGGCACAGGGAGAGAGCAATCTCACTTAGGGACCGAAGGTAGAGGGTGACCCATCACACCCACCACGGACGCCTCTTGTGAGGAGATCCCACCAGCGGTGGGATTCAAATATGTGAACAACCAGCTCTCTGTGTGGAAGTCCATTCTGGACTTGATGGTTACTTTAGAGCAGGGCTTTTCAACCTTTTCACCCATTGTACCACTTTTATGATATGGCAATATCCGAGGACCACCAGTCGCCTAGCAAGTCGGCAAAAACTTGATGACCAAAAAGAAAAAAAGAAAAGGAAAAAAGTGATGAAGTACAGGTAGTCCTTGACTTACAGCAGTTTGCTTAGTGACTGTTCGAAGTTACAATGGCCCTGAAAAAAGTCCCCCCCCCAGACACAGCCGAGCAAGACACTTGCCTGCCCGCCCGGCGGCGCTCTTCCTCTTGTTCGAGGTTTTCATAGTTGTGAGCATTTCTGTTGAGGATTGGCAGTGGGGGTGGGGTGGGGGGTGTTTGGTTTTTATCCCCTCCCCCTCTGCTGGGTGGTTGCAGCAGGTTTTGACCCTGGGACACTGTGACTGTCATAAATATGAATCAGTTGCCAAGCATCTGAATGTAAATCACAAGACTCTGGAGATGCTACAACATTCCAGCTGATTGGTGCTTCTTCTGGGCTCAGCAGAAGCGCCAGGATTAGTGCAGAGCTCCAGCTGGAGCCTGGTGCTGATCCTGGCGCTGATCCTGGCGCTTCCGCTGAGCCCTGACAGTCCTGCAGCTCCAGCCGTCTCTTGCTCAGGCTTGTGCGGTTCTGCCACCGGTTCAGTTCATTCCCCTCCCCCGCTACCACTTTTCTAGGATGGTCGCGTACCACCTGCCAGGTGCCAATGTACCACAGGGGGTACCCATACCACTGACTGAAAAGCCCTGACTTACAGGTACCATGAGTAAAACCTCAGATCCTCATTTTTGCACATAAACAAGCCACGGTGAAGTCCTGGGAAGGTCAACTTCCATATAAATGTCTTTGACAAGAAATTTCCTGGGATTCAGGGGTACTTGACAGAATCCTAGGAAGTAGGGCTGGAGGGTGCATCAGAGAAAAAAGTTGAAAATTGGGGTTGTTCAACTTGCCCTTCGACCGGTTCTTTATAGCCAAGGATGGAAATTCAGGATGTTTACTTGCACTGATCTTTGCTTAATAGTTGGGTAGCCAAGTTAAAAGAGAAAATTCTGTAGTGGCTGAAACTTAATTCTAAGCACGTTTACTTCTCAGCAAACAGCCTTAAATTCAGGAGGTGGTAGTTATCACCCATAAGTACACTCTTGTAAGTAATGATGCATAGTATTTTATTGGCAAAAAAAATCAATTGCTGCCCATATGAATTGATGGTCCAAATACTGTGCTCTAGGCGTGCATTTAGAAATTGTGTTTAAGTGGACAGAAAGGCATTCTTCAGTTGTGACTTTTTAATGGTATTCCCTTCCATGCTTATTCAAACTGTAAGGAATAAGGACACCAATAAGGCTGGGACTTCGTTAGACTTTCCTGTGTCACATCAAGGATTTCCCCAAGTTCTCTTCTAAACATCTACAGGTAAGTCCTCGACTTATGACTATAGTTGAGCCCCAAAAGGTATGTTGCTAAGGGAGAAATTTGTTTCGGTGGGTTCTGTCCCATTGGACAACTTTTCTTGCCTCGTTTGTTAAACGGATTGCTGCCATGGTTAAATTAGTGACACGGCTGTTACATGAATCTGGCTTCCCCATCAACTTTGCTTGTCAAATGGTCGCAAAAGGGGATCATGTGACCCCGGGACACTGCGACCATCATAAATATGAGTCAGTTGCCAAGCATCTGAATGCAAACCACATGACCCTGGGGATGCTGCAAAGGTCTTAGGTGTAAAAAACCAGTCATAAGTCAGTTTTTTCAGTGCCGTTGTAAATTTGAATGGCCACTAAGCGAACTGTTGTAAGTTGAGGACAATCTGTACTCAAAACAATGCTTTTAAAATTATTTCAGTGCCTTGTTATGCCATGGAGCAGGGGTCTTCGAACTTGGCCCTTTGATGACTTGTGGACTTCGACTCCCAGAATTCCTCAGCCAGGCACACGTGCCTGGCTGA
>JAKJMR010018562.1:78691-85961 GCA_024449315.1 Daboia siamensis | reverse complement strand
AAAGGGCCAAGTTCGAAGACCCCTGCCTGGCTGAGGAATTCTGGGAGTCGAAGTCCACAAGTCATCAAAGGGCCAAGTTCGAAGACCCCTGCCTGGCTGAGGAATTCTGGGAGTCAAAGTCCACAAGTCATCAAAGGGCCAAGTTCGAAGACCCCTGCCATGGAGTAAGATAATATGAACCAAATCACCCCTGCACTAGGAAATCACAGCTGTTCCCAACTTTTTCAGTGAGCTTGGCTGCACCACAGGCCTGTATTTTAAAAAAACGATGCGCAGGGTTTTGCTAGGAGCCGTGCAAAGCCAAGGCTGTTCCTGCCCAGGCCTGCACCAGGGTTTAATAATCTGAAGAAAATTGCTATGAGTTTATGCAAGCGCAGGAGTGAGTCATCAGCAATTAAGCTCTGCTTATATCAACCTCCTGATTTTAAGGGTCACCCGGCTAAGCCGAAAGGTGCTTGCTTTGCTTTTTACTGTTTTGTTAAGGATCCTAATGAAACCATAAAAGCCTTGGAAACTTTACCCCACTGTAGCAAGAAATGACTTCACTGTCAAACAGTTGCCTGCAGTGTATCTACATTGCTAGATGTCTGGGGGTCCGGAGGAAGCTCCTTGGCTAAGATTTAATACAAGGATTTAAAAGCAATCCTTCCTACAAGTTTGTTTATTATTATTTTTTAAAGGTTCAAAATCTTTGCAAAGCTTCTCCTTCAGCTGCCTAGCCAATGTTTGGGTTATGGAGATAACAGAAACACCGGTCTTATGTTTCAAGGGCAGGATGAGAAACAATCAGGTTGAAGTGCCTGCGGTATAAGGTGTAATTATTTTTTTTTTAGCAATTTGGTTTTAAGGAGAAGCGAGGATTCGGCAGGTTTCAGGAATCAACAAAACAAAGTAGAGGATTGCACAGAGTCACAAAACTGCATCAAAGCAGAAAAAGGGCCATTTCTTCAAATGCAAAGAAAAGCTGTGGAGAAGTTCCTCCATAAAGTCCAGCTAGTTCCCTTCTTCTCTTTCTGCCATATTTTCTATAAAATAGGATAGAATAGAAGTCGAATAGAATAGAAGTTGAATAGAATGCCGAATAAAATAGAAATAGAAATAGAATAGTATAAGAACCTTTTAGAGACCGAGTGCCCAAACCGCAATCCAAAACCCACTTATTTATCACAAAGTGATAAATTTATCACCACAATGCCACATCAGCATTGTGGTGCCCTCGGGGAGGGGGGGGCAGGGAGGCGCCTCTGAGTGCCGCCTTTGGCACGCAAAAACCAGGGGCGCAAAAATGGGCCACCGTGCTGCAAGGCGTAAATACAGCCGCGGCACCACCGCAGGGTGCAGCTACAAGGCGCTGCACCACGCAAGGATGAGGCAGGGCTAGTGAGTATCACGCAGGCACTAGCCCTGCCCCACTTGCAGCGTGTGCGTGCTCACGGCCCCGTGCACACACGCACACATGTAAAATGCTTCCTCCTCCCTTTTCTTCCAGTCTGCCAATCGACAATGGCTGGTGACCTCTGCTATACTTGAGCTTGCTAGTAGGCTGCTTCGCCTCCTTTGTGCTGGGCCTGATAGATCGGTGGTAGCGCGTGTGCCAACCGAGAGGGCTCTGAGTGCCGCCTCTGGCACGTGTGCCATAGGTTCACCACCACTGCTTGAGAAGGGGTTGGACTAGACAATCTCCAAGGTCCCTTCCAGCCTTTTGAACTTAGACTGATTTGAAATGGCTGTTCAGACCAGACAACCATATATTGTCCTCGCTGAGGGCTGTAGGCAAGACTGGGAAGTCATAAAATTTGTCAGAAAGAAATAGTGCCAAAGCATTTCCGTATCCGCAAACAAATCCATAAACAATCGCTCTTGTTGCTAGGAAAGCAACATGGATGGGCCCATTAAGTGAAGAACTTTCAAACTTTGTCAGGCCCAGGAATCTAAGTCAGAAGCTCAGTCAGATACACAAGAAGTAATGAGTCATCAAGAGCAGTCTTTCTCACCCTTGGCAACTTTAAGACATGTGGACTTCAATTCCCCAGCTTGTTGGGGGAATTGTGGGAGTTGTAGTCCACACATCTTGAAGTTGCCAAGGTTGAGAAAAGCTGTTGAAGAGCAGAAATGTCCTTGGGAAGGTTTGGGGCTTCCAAACATCACCTCCCAAGCCCCACCGTTTCTGATCCACCTTAGAAAAATTTCTAGGTGTGTCCATGGATAAATATTTTTCCTCCCTTAGTCTTTTCCAAAGGTGCTTTTTTCCCCAAAAGGCAACTGGACTTTCTTGCTGTTGTTTTTTTCTTTGAAAACATTTCGCTTTATTCAGACTCTTGGCAAGTGACTCATATTTATGACTGTTGTAGGGTCCTGGAGGTCACGTGTGATCCCCTTTTGCAACCTTCTGACAAGCAAAGTCAATATGAAAGCCAGATTCACATAACAACCAGGTTACTAATTTAACAACTGCAGCGATTCACTTAACAACTGTAGGAAGAAAGGTCATAAAATAGGGCAGAACTCACTTAATAAATGTCCCACTTAGCAACATAAATTTTGGGCTCAACTGTGGTCGTAAGTCGAGGACTACCTGTGTTAACTGGCTGAAACTGCTTCTGAGAGGGTACAATTGAAAGCTCCAGAGCTGTCAAAGAATTAGAAACACAATTAAGTTGTCTTTGTTTTGAGCACAATCCAAGGAAAGCCTGTTGTTCACAATGAGCCACCAATGTGTAGAGCTGCACATTGATTGGAAATTCCCAAGATCCAGTTCCCTGGGGCAGTTTAAATGCTGTTAATTTCTTGTTGGTTACCACACAGGGCTCTTATTTCTAGAATCTATTTTGTCTCAACATCAAAACCATAAACCACTGTTTTCTGTTTCATGCAAAAAGTCCATAAGGGGTTTCCAGTGAGCCATAAATGGAGCTATCACTTATTCTCTCATAGAAACAAATCCATTTGGCCATCTCAGCACGTCCCAACATCTTCGCCAACCATTCCTCTGTTGTGGGTGGTGCCAGATCTTTCCATCTTTGTGCATACAACAATCACGTGGTAAGGACGGATTTCTTTCCAAAAGCCGGAGTGGGAACTAAGCGGCCTTTGATCCACAGATCACACATTAATAGATAGGAAGGGAAACAAACTTTCCAGAAATAAATCACTCCACTTATCGTTCTGGGGTGTTGCATTAATTCTGCCATTCTGGCCTGCTTTCCAATTTTTCAGAGGGAGGGAGGGAGAGAGAGAGAGAGAGAGAGAGAGAGACTGGATGCAAAACTTTGAGATGGAAATTTCAGCCTGTGCAGCCACTTGTCTGGAATAGTCTAGGCTAGGGTCTCCTGCTTGAGCAGGGGGTTGGACTAGAAGACCTCCCAGGTCCCTTCCAACGTTGTTATTCTGTCTTCCCCTCTCATAAAATCGGCCATGACTCTCATAACAACTGGCTTGCTTGGGAATAGAAATTCTGATCCCAGTTATAGTTATAAGTCAAGAACTATTTGTACTTGTCAAGCTCTCCTGTCTGAGACTGGTTTATGAAAGAAGAGACTCAAGTTTCAATAATAATAATAATAATAATAATAATAATAATAATAATAATAATAACAACAACAACAACAACAACAACAACAACAATAACAACAACAAGAAGTGCCTGGAGACAGCAGAATAGACAAGAAAGAACTGGAGAAGATAACAAAAGACAAAGACCTACAAATAGAAATAGAAAGACTGTGGCAAAGGCAAGCAAGGGTAGTAACCAAAAGTAATAGGCGCCATGGGTGCCATCCCAAAAGAAGTGGTGCACCACTAGAACACCATCATCGGCATTGACAAATTCGCCATCAGTCAATTGCAAAAGGAGCCTTACTGGGAACAGCTTCCATCCTGCGACGAGATCTGTAATACCATCAAACATCCACATCTGCCTATCCCAGGTCCTTGGTAAAGACTCGACGGGTAGACAAAAATGCCAAATCCAGTCTGAACATCTGGCTGACTGTGCGATGATCAACCACAACCACCACCACCACAACAATAATAGTTGCTCTTCTCTGTAATTCTTTCTGGTCTGATCTGGCTTTTGGGGAATTTTTTTCTACCAATATTTTGTGTGGATAATAATACATAACTTTTATGAGTCTTAGAAATATACCCGAATCAAATCTGTTTACCTTCTAGTCAAGTCCGATCCTGCCTTTATTTATTTACTTACCAAATATATATGTCTGCCCATCTCACAAGGGGTGACTTTGGGCAGCATGCATAAAAAAAAAAGTATAAAAAGAATAAAGATGTCAAACACAGTCACCTGAAACACATACCCTGTCAATCTGCTCCCCTTCATTTGTAAAGTTAACCCGGCTTCCCCATTGACTCTGCTTGTCAGAAGGTGACAAAAGGTGACCCCCCCCCAGGACAATGCAACCGTCATAAATCTGAGTCAGTTGCCACAGTGGCTGGATTTTGATCATGTGACTGTGAGGCTGTTGCAATGGTCGTAAGTGTGAAAAATGATCCTAAACCACTTTTTTTTTAGTGCCCTCGTAACTTTGAATGGTCACAAAATAAAAAGTTGCAACCTGGACTGCCCAGATTCAGGACCAGGAAGAAGGGTTCGTTGGGTTAAAGGTTTAAAGGCCACTGGTCCAAATTCTCTGCACTTTTGTTCCTGGGACAATGCTTTACTACTTTAGCCTTGCAATTAAACCACCAAGAGTTCACTAGAATATTTATTATGCTGCCGGTCCAGCCATCCAGCCCCTTTGCCCCATTTTGCTCAATTGCCAGCAGAGCACTGCTGTGTCCTGCCCTTGAGAAAGAGGGCAGCAGAACGGAGGCAGATGAAGCTAACCAGGTTTATAACAGGAGGGGATCTGCCACAGCAGCCTGGAACGGCCAATGGGTGCCCCTCCCTCTGATCTCACCCATTAGTAGACGGGACTACTACTTTGGCCTATCATACTTTGCCTTGTACGAACACTTGCCTAGTTTTCCTGCATACCATCCCCAAAGGACTCAGAGGGACCTGGGTATAAGCCACGGTGAGAGGGTGGCTTAGACTTACATCTGCTGCCCCCTAGAGGTGAGAGCTCTATGGGGTATGCCCTATCCAGAGTGTGTGTTCCAGACCACCCCCGGGAACAGAGCTGCGACCGTCGTGAGAGGATGGTGGTCGGCCTGTTCTGGGGGTTCACCCAGCTTGAGTGGCAGTGAAGCTGGGTTGACGGCCTGGACACCCACTTACCCTCTGCTTTATATCCTCCTGATTAATTTAACATGGGACTATCCTCTCCTGGTTTTGCTTGTTAATTATGGTTTATATTCGTTATACCAGCACGGACTTGTTCGCCCTCAGGGGTGCCCCCCCCTCCTGGGTGTGACCCGCCTTTCCTGCCACTTTTAATCTTGATGAAGGGCCCGATTGTTGGGACCCTGAGAGATGGCCGGGCAGGGGCAGGGGCCTCCGGTATAAATTTAATAAGAGGCCCCTGGTTAGTTTTTTAGTTAAATTTTTGTGGGGTTAGGGAAGGGGGTGGGTATTTCTTGTGGTTGTTTGGAAATGGGGGGTAGTCCATCAACCGTTGTTCAGGCCAGGTCCGGGATTGATCGCGTGGGGGGGGGAGCGGGGGTCGGCTGCCTCCGGAGCTCTGGAGCGGGTCATGGGATTACCTATTCCCACGACGCTGGGGAATGGCAGCAGGTGTATGAACAGAGGGCCGCATCGATATCGGGGAGGGCATCTCCGCTATTTACAAGCGGTGAGGCGCTCCGACCCTCTGCTTCTTCCCCGAGGTCCCGGGAGCGAGGATGTGCAGCCACCTGAGCTCCGGCTGGTGTACCTGAATGCCAGGTCCGTTGCTAATAAGGCTCCCCTTGTCCGGGATTTAGTTGAGGGTGAGCATGCGGACCTGGCTTGCATCACGGAGACTTGGTTGGGCCGAGAGGGTGGTGTTCCTTTGGTTGATCTTTGCCCACCAGGTTTCCGAGTGCTACACCAGCCTCGGGCTCAAGGTAGGGGTGGGGGAGGGGCGGTAGCTATTAGGGAGACCTTGTGTCCGCGGGAGACCACCGTTCCCCAGATAGTCGGGTGTGAGTCTCTCTTTTTGAGATGTGGTCCTGGGGCGCAGTTGGGCTTGCTGCTGGTGTATCTTTCGCCTAGTCGCGCAGTGGCAGCCCTGCCTGAGCTACTCGACATCCTCTCGGGGTTGGTGATTGAGTTCCCCAAACTTATAGTTTTGGGTGACTTCAATCTACCATCCTTAGGAGGATCATCTGAGTTAGCTCAGGAGTTCATGGCTTCCATGACGGCCATGGACCTGACGCAAGTAATTCTTGGACCGACTCATGTGGGAGGCCCCACCCTTGACTTGGTTTTCTTATCTGGACGGTGGTTAGATGATCTTGGTGGGGGCTCCCCAATTATTATGCCCCTGTCATGGACCGATCATCATCTCCTGCGGCTGGTCTTCCGTTTTGCCACCCCCCGCCGTGGGTGTATGGAGCCAACTAGATGGTACCGCCCCAGGTGCTTATTGGATCCTGATAGGTTCCAGGCAGTGCTGGGGTCCCCACCTGCCTCCGTAGCTCACAACTCAGTGGATGCCTTAGTGGAAGCCTGGGAAAGGGCAGCCACGGAGGCACTTGACCGAGTTGTACCCTTGCGGCCCCTGACCCGGTGCAGATCCCAGCGAGCTCCATGGTTCTCCATGGAGCTGTGGGAGATGAAGCATCGGAGACGGGGCCTAGAGAGCTGTTGGAGGTCTAGCCGATCCGAATCCGACCGATTGCGACTAAGAACCTATATTAGGTCTTATCTTGCTGCGATAAGGGCGGCGAGGTCTAATTACTTCTCCGCCCTTATCGCGTCCGCAGATAACCACCCGGCCGCCCTGTTTAGGGTGACTCGCTCCCTCCTTAATCAGGAGGTGAGGGAGGAACCCTTGCAGTCAACATCTGACGGACAAAATCGCTTGGTTTCGGACTGGACTGGATTCCAACTGGGCAGAGTCTGACGACCAGGACACAGGTGGTCTTGTCGATGTTATCTGGGAGGAGTTTGATTCTGTGACTCCGGAGGAAGTGGACAGGATTATGGGGAGGTTGAGCTCCACCACATGTTTATTGGACCCGTGCCCCTCCTGGCTGGTTTATGCAGCCCGGGAGGGGACACGAGGCTGGTTCCAGGCGGTCATATCTGCCTCTTTGAGTGAGGGTAGTTTCCCCACCGTCTTGAAGGAGGCGGTGGTGAGACCTCTCCTCAAGAAGCCTGCCCTGGACC
>JAKJMR010018562.1:71191-73691 GCA_024449315.1 Daboia siamensis | reverse complement strand
CTGGGCTCTTTCATGACTCGTGGACTTCAACTCCCAGAATTCCTGGAAACCTCTCCCTTTCCCCTCAGCGTGGCTCAGGAATTCTGGGAGTTGAAGTCCACGAGTCATAAAAGAGCCAAGGTTGCCTACCCCTGCCCTAGCCCAAGGCCTTGCAGTAGGAGCTACGATCATAGGAAAACTCACTTCCGATTGTGACTTCCAAGTAGGACTAAGAAGGAAAATGCCCTGGACTGCAGTAGGTGATCCAAGTGCCCACAGCTACTTTATTTTCCTAGAGTTGAGTTGGGGTCTGTTCCTCCTCATCCAGACCCCTCACAATCTCACCCTGGAGGAGACCCCAGCCACATCACTGGATCAATCCAAGATTGAAATAGGAGTCCTCAGTTTACAACCACAACTGAGCACTACACTTCTGTCCCTAAGTCACAGTTGTTAAGTGAGGTTTGCCCCTTTTTACGACCTTTCTTGCCACAGTTGTTAAGGGAATCACTGCAGTTGTTCAGTTAGTAACACGGTTGTTAAGTGAATGGTTCCCCCCTGCGTTGACTTTGCTGGTCAGAAGGCCGCCAAAGAGGATCATGTGATCTCAGGATGCTGCCACCGTCATAAATACAAGTCAGTTGCCAAGCGTCTGAATTTTGTTCACCACGACCATGGAACACGCTATACAACAGTCATAACTCTGAAAACTGATCCTAAGTCACTTTTTCAGTGCCGCTGTAACAATGAATGGTCACTAAACCAACTGTTGTAAGTCAAGGCCTACCTGTGGAGCAGGGGTAGGCAACCTTGGCTCTTTTATGACTGGTGGACTTCAACTCCCAGAATTCCTGAGTCAGCATGGCTGGTTCAGGAATTCTGGGTATTGAAGTCAACCAGTTATAAAAGAGCCAAGGTTGCCTACCCCTGGTCTAGGACAGTTGGGACAATGATTTGGCCCCTGCAATGTTCTTCATATCAATTGTAGAGGAGGAGTGCGGAGATGGCTTTGAATAAAATATGTGGTGACTGCTGGAAAAATATGAAGAGCCCTGGTGACACAGTGGCGAGAATGCAGTATTGAAGGATAACTCTGCCGTCTGCCAGCAGTTTGATCCTGACCAGCTCAGTTTGATCCTTGACTCAGCCTTCCATCCTTCCGAGGTCAGTAAAAATGAGGACCCAGATTGTTGGGTGGGGGGGGGCAATATGCTGACTCTGTAAACCACTTGGGGAGGGCTGTAAAGCACTGTGAAGTGGTACATAAGTCTAAGTGCTGTTGCTATTGCTGAATTTTTTTTATTTTTATTTGAAGGATCCTTGATGCTCTCTTGAGTGTGCTTGTTTTCTTGCAGACATTTCATTACCCAAACTAGGTAACATCATCAGTGCCAGTAAGGAGTGCTGTTTGCTGTCAGTTTATATTCTGATATAAATTGGCAGCAAACAGCCCTCCTTACTAGCACTGATTATGTTACCTAGTTTGAGAAAATGAAATGCATTCCGACAAAGCTCAGAGATTTGGTTAGCCACTTGATTGTCATAAACCTGCATCTTGTGAAAGGATAGAACAATTTTGTCAAGGAACTTGAGAGGTGGAAGACAAGGGGGTGTTTTTGCTTTGTTTCATCCATCTTATACTCTTGACCAAAACCACCACCATCATCTCCTCCTCCTCCTCCTCCTCTAGAATTTGAACTCAGAGTGCACATTTTGCATCTTGATTTGATTTGAATCTCAATCAAGTACTAATTTATTTATTTTATTAAATTTATTAGCCGCCAATTTTATCCATCTTTCTGGTTCCAATTACCATTGCTAACCAAGGACTACCAGCG
The DNA here is from genome assembly GCA_024449315.1 of Daboia siamensis. Taxonomy (NCBI): domain Eukaryota; kingdom Metazoa; phylum Chordata; class Lepidosauria; order Squamata; family Viperidae; genus Daboia; species Daboia siamensis. Next base: position 71,874 of record JAKJMR010018562.1, on the reverse strand, counting down.
CAGTGGTGTATTTATTAGTAAACCAGCGACAATGGATGAGTACTAAAAAAGATAACTGGCTCTGTGGACTGGTTTCAATACAGATGAATCATTTTATTTATGTCAATTTATTGGCTGCCCAGTTCCAAAGAATTGCAGGATTCAAGGGCTTGGCTTGGCTTTGCAAACTGTGTAAAGCCAACCAATTGTGCTTTATTCAATATGAGCCATGGGTAAAGAACCCGCAGCTTCTTCCAAGTAGGAACCCAACCTCTCACCAGAAGTGGAAAGCCATCACTAGCAGGGAGCTTCATTTCAGGATCAATTATTACTGGTTTTATTTTTCCAGCCAAATCATTTTGCTCTCTACAAATCCACAAGGACACCTGCTGGCAAGCTGGAGATAACTGAAAGGGAAGACTTGTGCTTATCCTAGGTAACAAACCAAACAAAACTGGAACAGAACAGAATAGACAATATGGAATGGAATGGAACAGAACAGAACAGAATAGAATAAACAATATGAAATGGAGTGGAATGGAATGGAATAGAACAGAACAGAACAGAATAGAACAAACAGAACAAGAAGAATGGAACGGAACGGAACGGAACAGAACAGAATAGAAAGAATGGAATGGAATGGAATGGAATGGAATGGAATAGAATAGAATAGAATAGAATAGAATAGAATAGAATAGAATAGA
>JAKJMR010018562.1:38284-69188 GCA_024449315.1 Daboia siamensis | reverse complement strand
TCTTCTTCTTCTTCTTCTTCTTCTTCTTCTTCTTCTTCTTCTTCTTCCTCTTCTCCTCCTCCTTCTTCCTCTTCTCATTTCTCCTCCTCCTCCCCCTCCTCCTTCTTTTCCCCCTACTCCCCTTCTCCTTCTTCCTTCTTTCTTCTTCTCCTCCTCTTCCTCCCCCCCTCCCTGCTTCTTCTTTTTATAGCTCTCTCAAGGCTTGCAAGACAAGATACCTGCCATGAAGTCACAATTTTCCAAATGCAACATCTCCACCCGGCATTTAGTTGAGTTCACTGGAGGCTGCTTAAAAGGAGGCAAAGGGAAGGTGACACAAGCTGATGCGCCTTTATGGAATATCAAGGGCTCTCCGGTGTAACCTTTAATCGTCGCTTTGTTGCAGAGTTCACCTGGGGTTCTTCAATTGGTCCTTTATTGGAAGATAACAAGACCCTAAGAAATTATTCCACATGTTCCTGATTATCATCTTAAGAGTTTCTGTGTTCGGTAAAGCTCTTCAAGAAGAGTGAGCTACTCTAAATGCGTTCTTGGCAACTCAGTACCAATCTCTCTTTCGTCATCAGTTTTTAAAATCAAAACAGAGCTGGAAGGGACCTTGGAGATCTTCTAGTCCAACCCCCTTGTCAAGCAGGAGACCCTGGCCCAGGGCTTTTCAACCTTCCCACCCATTGTACCACTTTTAGGATATGGCAACATCCGAGGACCACCAGTCGCTTAGCAAGGTGTCAAAAACTTGATGACCAAAAAGAAAAGAAAAAGAAAAAAAAGTGAGGAAGTGCAGCATATCGATATCATTACGTTAATAAACCCATTTGTGTAAATCTATGATGGAAACAGGAGGGATTCCACAACGCTGCCAGAAAGTCATAGGAGAATTCCAGAGCGCCAGAATTAAACTATTATCCTGAATGCTCTATTATCTTTTTAAATATTGGGGCTTATGGAACATAAAGGGACACAGTGGCTCAGTGGGTTAGGACGCTGAGCTTGTCGATCAGAAGGTCGGCAGTTTGGCGGGTCGAATCCCGAGTGCCGCGTAGCAGAGTGAGCGCCTGTTATTCGTCCCAGCTTCTGCCAACCTAGCAGTTCAAAAACACGTAAAAATGCAAGTAGAAAAATAGGGACCGCTCCGGTGGGAAGGTAACAGCGTTCCGTGGGCCTTTGGCATCTAGTCATGCCGGCCACATGACCACGGAGACGTCCTCAGACAAGCGCTGGCTCTTCGGCTTTGAAACGGAGATGAGCACCGGCCCCTCGTTGGAAATGACTAGCACGCATGTGCAGGGGAACCTTTTCCTTTACCTATGGAACATAAAAGTCTTCCTGTGTTTTGCTCAGTTGGAATAAACTTGGGCAACATTCTCAAATGCAGAGGATCAATTTTTCAAGAACGATGGGCTGGCCTAGGTTCATCTGTGTTATTTCCAAATCTTTTGCTGGTTGTGGAGGTGTCCACTAGCCCAGGGCTTTTCAACCTTTTCACCCATTGTACCACTTTTAGGATATGGCAACATCCGAGTACCACCAGTCGCCTAGCAAGGTGTCAAAAACTTGATGACCAAAAAAAAAAAAGAAAAGAAGTGATGAAGTACAGGAAGTCCTCAACTTACAACAGTTTGCTTAGTGACTGTTCAAAGTTACAATGGCCCTGAAAAAAGTGCCCCCCCAAGCCACAGCCGAGCAAGACACCTGCCTGCTTGTCTGGCGGCGCTCTTCCTCCTGTCCGAGGTTTTCATAGTTGTTAGCATTTCTGTTGAGGATTGGCAGTGGGGGTGGGGTGGCGGGGGGTGTTTGGTTTTTATTTCTCCCGTCTGCTGGGTGGTTGCAGCAGGTTTTGGTCACTTCACATGACCCTGGGACACTGTGACCGTCATAAATATGAATCAGTTGCCCAGCATCTGAATATAAATCACAAGACCCTGGAGATGCTGCAACATTCCAGCTGATTGGCGCTTCTTCTGGGCTCAGAAGCACCAGGATCAGCGCCAAGTTCCAGCTGATTGGTGCTTCTTCAGGGCTCAGCAGAAGTGCCAGGATCAGCCCAAGCTCCAGCTGGAGCCTGGCACTGATCCTGGCGCTTCCACTGATCCCCGACAGCCTTGCAGCTCCAGCCATCTCTCACTCATGACTTGTGCGGTGCTGCCACTGGTTCAGCTCACTCTCCCACTACCACTTTTCTAGGATGGTCACATACCACCTGCCAGGTGCCAATGTATCACAGGTGGCACCCATATCACTGGTTGAAAAGCTCTGCCCTAGACCATTTCAGACAGGTGTCTGTCCATTCTTTTCTTAAAAACTTCCATTGATGACCCACCCGTAACATCTGGAGGCAACCTGTCCGCTGGTTGATTGTTCTCACCATTAGGAAGTTTCTCCTTAGTTCCAGGTTGCTTCTCTCCTTGATTAGTTTCCATCCGTTGCTTTTTGTCTCGCCTTTTGGTGCTTTGAAAAATAGGTTGGCCCTCTCTTCTTTGTGACAACTCCTAAAATACTGGAATACTGCTATCATGTCCCCCCCTAATCCTTCTTAAAAGGACCCCTGGGCATCTTAGATCCTGCCAGTAAAGATAAATAGTTGGGATCCTTTTCACTTTTCCTTTGTAGAAAATGGCAAAAAACAATTCCAAGAGAAAAACAACCTTCTGCTAACTCACTGGTTTGCTGGAGGTATCATTTTTGAACCACAGGATGGCGTCTTTCTACATTTTTTTTAGACCTCTTAACCCCCTTTTTCAACTCAACATTGACCTGATACTTTACAGGTAGTCCTTGACTTACAACCATTCATTTAGTGACCATTTGAACACTGGGAAAAAATGACTTACTGTATATCCATTTTTCCCACTTACAACTCTTACATCATCCCCCTGATCATGTGATCAAAATTTGAGTGCTTAGCCATGGAAACTCTGCTCAAGGACTACCTATATATATCGTTCATTTCAGATTTCCTTTCCTCCCTAAAATACAATGTTAGATGAGTCTCAAAGTTCTGGATCCGTTTTGAACCTGCCCCAAACCTTGTGTCGTTACAAGTTACTTACCACTCAGAACCCTGCCTTCCAGAGGATCATCTTCAGAATGAAAGATCTGATTCAGAAGATCTCCTTTCGGGGGCAACTTCTGTTTTGTGCCTACTAGTGGACTGTGGACATCAGCAATGCTCCTCCAAAGGGTGTAGCTGTCTCCGTTTGATGGGCTGATGATTGGAAACGGGCAAGTTATTGTTTCAGGCATGAAAATCAGCAGGAACAGAATGAAGAGTGTTTAACGATTCAAGCAATCTCTCTCTTTTTTTTTTTGTACCAGAGATATTATCCTCCCAGTATGATCCAGTGCTTGCTTGGTAAGAAGCCAGTTTGGTTTAGTGGTTAAGGCCACAATTAGAAACCAAGAGATGGTGAGTTCTAGTCCTGCCTTAGGCATGAAAAGCAGCTGGATGACTTTGGGCCAATCACCAGGAGGTGGTGAGTTCTAATTTCATTTTAGGCATGAAAGTCGGCTGGTGATTTGGGGCCAGTCAGTCCTTCTCTCAACTCACCCCACCTCACAGGGTTGTTCTTACAGTTAAAATAGGAGGAGGAAGGAGTATTATATTTGTTTTCTGCCTTGAATGATTTATGAAAAGAATAAAGGCAGAATAAAAACAAACGAATAAAATCCCATGCTTGCTGGCCTCAGGAGGAAGATAGGGCCATGATAGCTTCAATAGTTTGGAAATAAGTTTAGAAAGGAAATTACATTTACCAATAGAGGGCAGAAGATACCAGAGTATGCTACTCTTTTAAAAAAAATGAAAGGGTCAAAACCTCTAGGCTGAAGGATTATTTCAATCAAAAACATCTTGTTCTAGAATTGATATAACACAGCCATTCTCCAGTTAACTGTCCTCAGAAGATCTTACTCATCCTCTGACTGGCTCTCTGTGCTGTACCTGTTGAATATCACCTGCAGCGATGGTGAGAGTTGGAGATTCTTTGTTAACTGTTATGGCATCATTTTTGTAAATCTTGACTGAACTAGTATTAACCCCCTCAGGCCCTGATGCTGGCAGAACTGTGTCCTATAAAGCTTAATATCTTTGCCTTCAAAAGTTTTACAGCCACTGAGACAAAATTATTGCCTCTAAAAGGCAAAGGTAAAGGTTCCCCCGCACATGCGTGCTAGTCGTTTCCGACTCTAGGGGCCGGTGCTCATCTCCGTTTCAAAGCCGCAGAGCCAGCGCTTGTCTGAGGACATCTCTGTGGTCATGTGGCCTGACACAAAATTATTGTCTCTACAAGCTGGCAAATTGGCCTGGGTGCCCTTTGGGCAGGGGCACTAATACATTTGTTAAGGAAGATCCCCCCCCCTTCCTCTCAATCATGTCCAATTCTCATAGACTGGCTAGACAAGTCCCTTTTCCCAAAATGGTTTGCCACTGTCTGCTTCCCAGGACTGAAAGATATTCTCTGCCCAAGATCCCCCAGTTTGCATCATGCCTAAAGCGGGACTGCAGCTCAGCATCTCCTGATGGGCTAACCCTTAGAACAGGGATTTCCAAACTTGGCAATTTTTAGACTTCGACTCCTAGAATTCCTCAGCCAGCCAGTCAGTCTTACAGTTTGGAGACCCCTGCATTAAAACTTAAGTGGCTCTTGCTAAGGAAGATTAAAAACCCAATAAAAATATTTAAAAGACTTCACTTGCTCACTGTCTACGTTACTGATCTTCCGATCATGAATGCCACTGTTGTGTGTCTCTTGTAAAAATGAACTTAATAATTATCGATGAAATTGATGTTTAACTTTGCATTGCTGCAGCTCCTTGCTAAGGCTTGCAGATCCCACCTTTAGCCCCTCCGAGGCGAAGCAGGAAAGCTGCCCACTCAGCGCCTGGAAGGAGTGACGTAGGCTCAGATGCCAGCACAGGTGGACGGAACGCATTTTGGGGGCCAGCATAGCGGGGTTGGTATAAATAAATACAAATAATTAAATAACAGGGAACAGGTGGTCCTCAACTATTTGACAATTGAGCCCAAAACCTCCATTGCTAAGCCAAGGGATTAAGCGAGTTGAGCCGAATTCTACGACTGTCCTTGCTACGCTTGTGAATTGAATCGCAGCAGTTGTTAGATTAGCAACCCGGTTGTTACGTGACCCTGGCTTTCCCATTGATTTTGCTTGTCAGGGGGGGTGGCAAAAGGTAATCACATGACCCCAGGACACTTGAGTCAGTTGCCAAGCGTCTGAATTTTGATCACACCACCCACGGGGATGCTGCAACGGCGGTAAGTGTGAACCAATGGCCCTGTCACTTTTTTGGGTGCTGCTGCGTCTCTTAATGTTGAGAATGTTGTAAGTCGAGGGCTCGCTGCACACTACATGGCGCAATATACTTTGGAATTGCTCTAGAAAAACAAAACAATGTCCTTTGGCTGCGACTTTTTCCAAAGTGAACATCTGGGGCAGAAAATGCCCCACGATTCCTTTTTTATGTTCTTCCCTTAATCCCGAGGAATTCGTGAGCACCAGGTTGCTTTGATCCTGCTTCTCCACTGAAAGCTTCCGTCCTTGAAGCCTTGACCAAACGGCGCTTGTGGGTTTTTGAACAGGAAGTTCCTGGAGGCCTCCTTCTAAAACAGGCTGGAGCTGCAGAGATACCACGCAGCAGACCCCCTTCTCTCACGAGCCTCTTTCAAATGCACAAACATGCACACACACACACACCCCCCACTCCAAAGCCTTGCAAAGAATGCCAGCTTCCACACCCCCCCCCCCCCCCCCCCCTTTACCCTCCCGAAAGAGCCCCCCTCCCCCCCCCCCCCCCCCCCCCCCGCCGTTTGAAGATCTGGAGGGCTGGCGAGCAGGCCCAGCCCCAGGAAACACCAAGCAGGCTCCAAGTCCACCCCTCGACTGATAGCATCCCTTTGCCACATCAAAAGACTTCAGACCTGTTTGATATTCGCGTCTCCCCCAGAATTGGGAACATGTAAACAGAGGGCAGCCTCCAGCCTCAGGAATGGCGGGTAAAGGAAGGGTGGGAAAAGGGGGTCTCCCCTCAAGCTGCCCTCAAAGTGGGAGGCCTATCTTGACCACAGGAGATCAAACAGATGCAGACATTTGAAAATCACCAGGATAAGCATCGGGGAACAGACTGGCGTGCCATGGAGAAGTGGGTTTGTATGGGTCAGTGGGTGGGTGGGGGTATCTGGGTGCATGTCCATGCACACCTAGGAGCTCTGTGGTATGCCAAGTTGCCTTTTTCTTACTGCCAAATGTTATCCAGTCCATTGTAGCTTATGCTGAAGATTTCACTGCGCAGAATCTCCTGAGCGAAAAAGGACAAAAAATATCAAAGACGTTACGGATGCTGTTAATAACCCAAAACCCAGAATGTGCACTTTAGATGTTTGCAATAATTACTGTTTTATTCTAATGAGGTGCTGAAAGAAGGGAAGTGTTTTTATTTACTCCCCTGAATATCTATTTTCAAAAGTGTTTCATTCTTGAAAAATCTCTAATTGTGACTCTTCTTCAGATGACACCTTAATAAGGTAGTCCTTGACGTCAAGCATTTCTTTCGTGATTGTCCAAAGTTACAACAACACTAGAAAAAGTGACTTAAGACAGTTTTTCACTCTTATGACTGTTGCAGCATCCCCCCCATGGGTCACGTGATCAAAGTTCAGACGCTGGGCCATTGACTCGTATTTATGACGATTGCACTGTCCCAGGGTCACTTGATCGCCTTTTGCAATGTTCTGAAAATCAAGGTCACGATACCAGATTAACAACTGCAGGGATTCATTTATCAACTGTGATGAGAAACGTCATAAAATGGAACAAAACCCACTTAACAATTGTCCAGCTTAACAATGGTCATATGTGGAGGACTGCCTGAACTGCAGTGATTCACTTAAAAAGCACGGCCAAAAAAAGTCATAAAATCAGGTACAACATAAACTAACAACCATCTTGTTTAGCAACAGAAATTTTGTTCCGAATTGTGTTCGTAAGTCGAGGACTTACCTCTATGCCAATATTACCTTAGGAAGTAATGTGTTCAAAAAACTGCTGAGAAAACCAACTGCAGATGGTTCCTGACTTACGACAGTTCATTTAGTGACTGAAGTTACAACAGTATTGAAAAATGTGACTTACGACCGTTTTTCACACAACCTTTGCAGCATCCCCATGGTCACATGATAAAAATTCAGACGCTTGGCAACTGGCATGTATTCATGACGGTTGGTGTGTCCCGGGGTCACGTGATCCCCTTTTGTGACCTGACAAGCAGATTCGATAGGGAAGCCAGATTCACTTAACAACCGTGTTACTAAATTAACAAACTGCAATGATCCACTTAGCAACTGTAGCAAGGAAGGTCGTAAAATGGGGCAAAACCCCCTTAACAAATGTTTCACTTAGCCACAGAAATTTTGGGCTCAATTATGATCATAAGTCGAGGATGACCTGTACAACGCTTCTAAAATAGGGTCTACTATATCAAGAAGGCCCAGCCCAAGGCAACAACCTCTTGGGCGCCATGTTGTTTTCCCTGGTGCCCCATAAAACATTAAGTTGCAGAGGCTGTGATCATCCATCAGGGGGCGCCTAAACGCTCCACTTCTGCTCTTCTTCACCCTGGAGTTTCTGCCTGGTACTCTTAGCAGAAATATCCAGTGGGACGGGCATCTCCAACTTGGGAACTTTAAGACTTCAAGTGGACTCCCTCTGAAGCAGATACTCAGTATATTAAATGATTTTTTTTTATTAAACCAAGAGGATGGAGGCATTCCTTAAGCCCCGGGAAGCGAGATGGTAGTAAGGACAGACTTGGAATGACTCTTCCCTGTTGGGGATGCCTCCTTTTAAGAGGGAGTGGGGGAATCTGTCTGGGGAACAGGAACATTGCTTAGAAAATGAGAATATTTGTGAGACCGCGTGAAAGTGGCACGGAGCTTTGGAGGGTGAAATCGGTAGTTATTTGGAGTTGACCTAACTGAGAGTACAGCTAGTCCTCGACTTAACAAATGTTCCTTTAGTGACTGTTCAAAGTTTACAACGGCACTGAAAACAGTGATCTATGACCGTTTCCCATACTTACAACCGTTGCAGCGTCGCCAGGGTCAAGTGATCATAGTCCCCTTTTGCGACCTTCTGACAAGCAAAGTCAAGGGGGAAGTTACCTAAGTTAAGAACTGCCGTGATTCACTTAACAACTGTGGCAAGAAATTGATGACAAAAAAAGAAAAAAAGTAAAATGGGGCAAATTCACTTAAGGACAGAAATTTGGGGCTCCGTCGTGGTCATATGTTGAGGACCATGTGTATTTCTTCCTTTTTCCTCCAGTTATCTCTGCTTTTCCTTCTCTGCAAAATAAATGGAGATACGCCCATTTTATTGCCTCATTTTTCCATTGCTGGGTGGGTCAGAGACAGAGTCAGAGCCTGACCATTATGGTCATAAGTCATGATGGTCACAAAGCAGGTCACCTATGTAACCAAAGCAATTGTATGACCTTTTTTGCAGTGCTTGTTAAGGGCACATCACAGCTATAGATCAAACATTGCAGTTGTAAAATGAATGCTACAGTCATCAAGCAAACACAGTGTCACTAGGGCAGGGCTTTTCAACCAGTGGTATGGGTACCACCTGTGGTACATTGGCACCTGGCAGGTACGTGACCATCCTAGAAAACTGGTAGCGGGGGAGGGGAATGAGCTGAACTGGTGGCAGCACCGCACAAGCCTGAGCGAGAGACGGCTGGAGCTGCAGAGCTGTCAGGGCTCAGCGGAAGCGCCAGGATCAGCGCCAGGCTCCAGCTGGAGCTCGGCGCTGATCCTGGCGCTTCTGCTGAGCCCAGAAGAAGCGCCGATCAGCTGGAATGTTGCAGCATCTCCAGGGTCTTGTGATTTACATTCAGATGCTTGGCAACCGATTCATATTTATGACGGTCACAGTGTCCCAGGGTCATGTGAAGTGACCAAAATCTGCTGCAACCACCCAGCAGAGGGGGCATTTTTTTCAGTGCCATTGTAACTTCGAACAGTCACTAAACGAACTGTTGTAGGTCGAGAACTACCTGTACTTCATCACTTTTTTTCTTTTTTTGTCGATGACAAAAAGTTTTTGACACCTTGCTAGGCGACTGGTGGTCCTCGGATGTTGCCATATCCTAAAAGTGGTACAATGGGTGAAAAGGTTGAAAAGCCCTGCACTAGGGGCCATTTTTGCCAAAAACTGGAAGTAAATGCCAAAACATTGTAAAATGGAGTCACCGGACTGTGGGACATTGCAAAAGGCCAGTAATGTAGGCTAATTGCTGAGCACCTGACATGCAGTCACGTGACTGGAGGTGGGGGGAAACAACCATAATCACATGAAGAGTTAATACCACTTTACAATGCCTTGCTAAGGCCACACTTGGAATGCTGCATCCAGTTTTGGTCACCATGATGTAAAAAAGATGTTGAGATTCTAGAAAGAGTGCAGAGAAGAGTAACAAAGATGATTAGAGGTCTGGAGGCTAAAACATATAAGGTCGCAAAAGGGGATCACGTGATTCCTCTGGACACTGCAACTGTCATAAATGTGAGTCAGTCCTCAAGCATCCAAATGTAAATCGCATGACCATGAGGATGCTGCAAACGGTCATAAGTCTAAAAAATGGTCGTAATTCACTTTTTCCAGTGCCATTGTAACTTCAGACGGTGACTAAATGAACTGTTGTAAGCCAAGGACTGCCTGTATTGCCTTCTAGACTTTGTGCCAGGAATCCAACTTCTACAATTCCTGGTCATTCCTGCCCAAAGATCACCTTGGTTGGAATACCGCAGTGCCAACATACCTGCAGAAGGGAACGGCTGCAGGAAGCAGTTATAAGAGCCTTGGTGGAGCAGTGGGCTGATGCCTCCTTAAGTGACACCTTAAGTAACACCAGCTGCCTGCAATTAGTGCAGGTTCGAGTCCCACCAGGCTCAAGGTTGACTCAGCCTTCTATCCTTCCCAGGTAGGTAAAATGAGGACCCAGATTGTTGGGGGCAATAAGCTGACTTTGTAATAATGCCGCTTGGGGGTGTGTGTGAAAGCCCTAACAAGCAGGCATATACATAGAATGAAGGCTACTGCTAAGCTTGTAAGCCGCCCTGAGTCTTCGGAGAAGGGCGGGATATAAATGGAATTAAAATAAAATAAATAAATAAATAAAAAGCCTGGTAAAGGTAAAGGTAAAGGTTCCCCCGCACATGCGTGCTAGTCGTTTCCGACTCTAGGGGCCGGTGCTCATCTCCGTTTCAAAGCCGAAGAGCCAGCGCTTGTCCGAGGACGTCTCCGTGGTCATGTGGCCGGCATGATTAGACGCCAAAGGCGCATGGAAAACACTGTTACCTTCCCACTGTAGTGGTCCCTATTTTTCTACTTGCGTTTTTACGTGCTTTCGAACTGCTAGGTGGGCAGAAGCTGGGACGAGTAACAGGCGCTCAGTCTGCTACGCGGCACTCGGGATTCGACCCGCCAAACTGCCGACCTTCTGATCGACAAGCTCAGCATCCTAAACCACTGAGCCACCGCGTCCCTTTATTAAAAGCCTACTTCTCTTTGATTGCATTACTTCTCCAAGGACTGAATTTAGCTACCCTCCCGTTTCACTAAGTCATCCTTCCTGCTTTTTTGTGTAAAACAAGAGATGGCTTGGAAGAGACGGTGAGTTCGCATTCTGAAGATGAATGTCCCAAGACTAAAACTTTCGGTATGTTTTCATTACAATCACCCCTCGTGAGGAATACCTCGTAAATTCATTTTGCTCCTCCTAGCAGTACTTTTCAAAACCACAGAGCAATTATGTTTGTCTCTGCCCTCCAGATTTGATCAAAGTTAAGAGGGAAGGCATTTAGCAGTAGACCCTTTGAAGGCTGTAATGATAGGCTTTCTACCAGATGTTTAGCAGCAGAGATGATTTCTTCCCTCAATTATACACAGGAAATAGCAGGTCTCCAGCCATAAAAGAGTAGCTACAAACTGGAATATCTTTGTGTTGAAGGAACCTTGGATCAGATATTATGTCGCAGTTCTAGTTGACAGATTTATCCTCCCTCCTGGAGAGGAAATTAGGTATTTAGTGAAAACAAACAAACAAACATGGTTAAAGCACTTGGTTAAAGTTATTTCAGAATAAAAAATGAACTGCGCTGTAGTTTCTTTTCAAAGCAGCTGTCAGTGTGATGTGGCAACACCCACAGCAAATAAAACACTTCCTATCTTCCCTTCCAACAGATTGCCTAAAACTCTGGAATTCAAAATAGTCTCCTGGGGATGCTCTCCCAACTTTTTATCCCAGAATCTGATACAGGAAGTCCTCGACTTAACAAATGTTCATTGAGTGACTGTTCAAAGTTACAACGGCACTGAACAATGTGACCTGCGACCGTTTTTCACAATGGCAACTGTTGCAGCATTCCCCCCCTCCCCCGGTCACATTGTCAAAATTCAGATGCTTGACAACTGACTCACATTTATGACAGTCGCAGTGTCCCGGGGTCACAGGATCCCCTTCTGTGACCTTCTGACACCAGATTCACTTTAACAACCTGTAGTGGTTGCCTTAACAACTGTAGCTTAACAACTGTAGTGGTTGCCTTAACAACTGTGGCAAGAAAAGTCATAAAACAGGCAAAACCCCCTTAACAGATGTCTCACTTAACAACAGAAGTTTTGGGGTCAATTATAGTCGTAGGTTGAGGACTACGTGCCTTGACGAGGTTGGGTAATCTTTGCCAGATGCCTCTCGAATGTCCTAATGTGTGTATCGTTGCAACCTACTCAGCAAGAGGCTCCTAGCTTGGCACGGACCATCATAATTAGGTAAACTTGCCGTAGATCAAGATTGCGCAACCTGAGGCTCCAGGCCTCTGACAGCATGGAGTGTAATTCCCAGAAAAAGATGCTATTAAATAGTAATTGGATGTGACAGAAGGAAATAATTATCGGATAAACAAAAACCAAGCATGTTACCTTGAATTATTACTTTGTCGACTGCAGTTTATTCACTTCTTGTCTCCTTTGTTTTAAATCAGCATTACCACTGCAAGGCCTCTCTTACATTTCTTCTCTATTGATACCTATCAAAACGCGCCTTGAGGATCAGTTAAAAGCGACCTAAGGTACAGAAGACCATATGCAGGTAGTCCTCGACTTACGAGTACATTGGAGCCCAAAATTCTGGTTGCTAGGTGAGACTGTTGTTAAGGGAGTTTTGCCCCATTTTATGACCTTTCCTGCCACTGTTCTTAAATGGATCACTACAATTGTTTATAGGGTTGCTGGGTGAATCTGGCCTCCCCACTGACTTTGCTCGACGGAGGTTCACAAGAGGGGATCACGTGACCCCAGGACAGTGCAACCGTTGTAAGTACATGCCAGTTGCCAAGCGGCCGAATTCTGATCACGTGACCATGGGGATGCTGCAACAGTCATAAAGTGTCTTTTTTTTCTGTGCTGTTGTAACTCTGAACAGTCACTAAACAAATGGTTGCAAGTTGAGAATTGCCCGTACATGTATCCAAAATTTTCCCATAGGCCTAGTAGCCACCCTATTCGTGCTGCCAATCATATGAATACAGTGGGAGAAAAATTATTTGATCCCCTGCTGATTTTGTACATTTGCCCACTGACAAAGAAATGATTGGTCTATAATTTTAATAGTAGGCTTATTTTAACAGTGAGAGATAGAATAACAACCAAAAAAAAATTCAGAAAAATGCATTTCAAAAAAGTTATAAATTGGTTTGCATTTGAATAAGTGAAAGAAGTATTTGATCCCTTCCCAAAACACGATTTAGTACATGGTGGCAAAACCCTCGCTGGCAATCCCAGAGGTCAGACGTTTCCTGTAGTTGGCCACCAGGTTTGCACACATCTCAGGAGGGATTTTGTCCCACTCCTCTTTGCAGATCCTCTTCAAGTCATTAAGATTTTGAGGCTGGCGTTTGACAGCTCGACCCTGCAGCTCCCTCCACCAATTTTCTATGGGATTAAGGTCTGGAGACTGGCTAGGCCACTCCAGGACCTTAATGTACTTCTTCTTGAGCCACTCCTTTGTTGCCTTGGTTGTGTGTTTTGAGTCATTGCCATGCTGGAATACCCATCCACGACCCATTTTCAATGCCCTGGCTGAGGCAAGGTGGTTCTCACCCAAGATTTGAGGGTACACGGTGCCGTCCATTGTCCCTTTGATATGGTGAGGTTGTCCTGTCCCCTTAGCAGAAAAACACCCTCAAAGCATCACGTTTCCACCTCCATGTTTGATGGTGGGGATGGTGTTCTTGGGGTCATGGGCAGCATTCCTCCTCCTCCAAACACGGGCGAGTTGAGCTGATGTCAAAGAGCTTGGTTTTGGTCTTATCTAATCACAACACTTTCAGCCAGTTCTCCTCTGAATCATCCAGATGTTCATTGGCAAACTTTAGACGGGCCTGTGCATGTGCTTTCTTGAGCAGGGGGACCTTGCGGGCGCTGCAGGATTTCAGTCCTTTATGGTGTAGTGTGTTACCAATTGTTTTCTTGGTGACTATGGTCCCAGCTGCCTTGAGACCATTGACAAGATCCTCCTGTGTAGCTCTGGGCTGCTTCCTCACCATTCTCAGGATCCTTGAAACTCCACGAGGTGAGCTCTTCCATGGAGCCCCAGACCCAGGGAGACGGAATTATTTTGTGTGTCTTCCATTTGCGAATAATCGCACCAACTCTTGTCACCTTCTCACCAAGCCGCTTGGGGTTAGTCTTATAGCCCATTCCAGCCTTGTGTAGGTCTACAATCTTGTCCCTGACATCCTTGGACAGCTCTTTCGTCTTGGCCATGGTGGAGAGTTTGGACTCTGATTGATTGATTGCTTCTGTGGACAGATTATCTTCTTTACAGGTAACAAGCTGAGATTAAGAGTACTCCCTTTAAGAGAGTTCTCCTAATCTCAGCTTGGTACCTGTATAAAAGACACCTGGGAGCCAAAAATCTTGCTGATTGATAGGGGATCAAATACTTATTTCACTCATTAAAATGCAAATCCATTTGCAACTTTTTTGAAATGTGTTTTTTTGGATTTTCTTTTTGTGATTCTGTCTCTCACTGTTAAAATAAACCTACCATTAAAATTATAGATCAGACATGTCAAACACAAGGCCCTGGGGCTGGATGTGACCCACAAAGTGGTTTCATGTGGCCCGTGAAGCCATCCTGGAAACAGTGAGGGAACGGCTGTAACTGCCTTGGCCCCGGCCCTGAGACCCTCCTTCTGCCAGAGACCCTCAGATCTGTCCCACTCCTGCCCAGGCCCCCATAGGCACCCTTGATGCCAACGATGTAGAGCTGGCCACGCCCACCCAGTAGGCCATACGCACTCTAGCCACGCCCACCCAGTAGGCCACGCCCACCCTGGCTATACCCACCCAGCCCCCTGAGGGTAACCGCAATGCTGATGCGGCCCTCAATGAAATTGAGTTTGACACCCCTGTTATAGAGTGATCATTTCTTTGTCAGCAGGGGATCAAATAATTTTTCCCTCCACTATATAATTCTTATGCATGTTTAGTACAAACATGATAGTACATTATTGCTTTTAAAAAAATGTACTACGTAAGCAGTAATCGCAGAGGCCCAAACAGCAGGACATGAATATAATGCAGACAAAATTTCTATCCTGTTTAAGGAGATGGTTTCCACTTGAACCCATAGCACTGAGTCAGGCTAGCCTTGACACAGTTTCATAGACAACCCTGAATGAGTAACTTGATTCATTGACATCTGGAAAGGAATTCCTGTGTTCCTGACCACTATATTCCACCTCCGTTGCTGAGACCAAGCTTTGAAAATGGTCCTCCTCTTTTACTTGAGGGGTGGAACCTCTCCCAGAGAGAAGAACGGGTGGAACTATTCTCCAAAGCCCCTGAAGGCAGGACAAGAAGTAACAGGTGGAAGCTTATCAGAGGGAGATCCAACCTAGAACTAAGGAGAAATTTCCTGACTGTGAGAACAACATTGTTAATTGGCTAATTAGAATAGCTTGCCTCTAGAAGTTGTAGTTCTCCATCATTAGAGGCTTTAAAGAAAAGACTGGACAGCCACTTGTCTGGAATGATATAGGGCACAGGTGTCAAATCTGTGATGTCACGTGACGTGTTGTGACTTTTTCCCCATTGCCGGCATTGGGCATGGGCGCAGTTTTGGCGTGATGCATCCGGCCTGTGGGCTGGCAGTTTGACACCCCTGGTAGAGGGTCTCCTGCTTGAACAGTGGGCTGGACTAGATGACCTCCAAGGTCCCTTCCAATCCTGCTATTCCATGTTCTATGTTCTACTTTGCATCCTTTGCAACACTGGGCAAGGAAAGGTGGCTTCTTGATTCTCATGGAGATATTATTCTTAGAAGAGATTTTTTTTTTCATTTCGGAAAATATAAATGCCAGCATGAAGTTAATGTATAGCATTTTCATCTGTGACGGTGGGATCACAGCTACCTATCAGAAGAAAGCCCAATGTATTTTCAAGTTATTATTTGACCAAAAGGTTATTAATTAATCAGACTAGTTGGGTTGACGATAATCAAGTACTTCTAAGGAGTAGTTTAGGAGCCAGATTCAGTTCAGCCCTTCCCAAGATAAGATTATAATTGCAGTTATTATCTCTGTGGTAGAAAATAATGTGCGGTCACCAAGAAGTCCATTGGACTATTCCTTTCTTATTTAAATGAATAAACATCATTTTCTTCGAGACAAAATTGTTTGTAAGAAGAAATCAACTACCTCTCACAATCCTCTGTGCCCCATCTCAGTAAGCTAGAATAATTTGCGCTCCTGTTCATCCTTTCAAAATGTTTGCTCCTTTCCAACCAGCCAGATAAAATGAGCAGGCTTTGTTGGTCCAAAGAACACAATTCTTTATCTGAATACCTGATACAGTACGTACAAACTGAAAGTGCCTCAAAATAGCTTGCTGGCACACCTGAATGACTCAGAACCAGGTGTGGCAAAAAGCAGGAACTTTAAAACATTTGAGCAACGAGTCTGAGAAATGGATTTATATTTTATAAATAGAAAATGCTTACAAAATCCGTCTGTATTCAGCCCTTTTCAAGTTTCCACGCTGTTACAGCACACACATGCTTATTTCACATAAATATGTACCCCGTCCGTACTTAAGATTGATATTGGCCATCATACAGTGAGGAACTGAGGTAAAAATCCGCTAATGCTGTCTCCAAGTTTCCAAGTTATTAATAGTACCACAGTTAGTCCTCAACTTATGACTACAACTGAGCCCAACATTTTTGTTGCTAAGTGAAACATTAGTGAATTTGCCCCATTTTATGACCTTTCTTGCCACAGTTGTTAAGTGAATCTGGTTTCCCCATCGATTTTGCTTATAAGAGGATTGCCAAAGGGGATCACATGACCCCGGGACACGGTGACTGTCATAAATGTGGGTCAGTTGCCAAGCATCTGAATTTTGCTCACATACCACATGGATGCTGCAAAGGTTGAAAGTGTGAAAAATGGTCATAAGTCACTTTTTTTTCAGTGTCGTGGTAACTTTGAACGGTTACTAAGTGAACTGTTGTAAGACGAGGACCACCTGTACCTCATTTCTTAAGGGGCGCCTGATAGAAATCTGTATTGTCCAGATAATTCATTTTATGGATTACTTAAAAACGATCCAATACTGATACTAACTAAAGATTAGACAGAAAACATATAAACACATCTGTCCCTGATTTCCATTTTCTCTGCCAGCTCTAGTTAAAATCAATCCAGGATATCCGATAATGGTGTGCATGTGACACACTTGTATAGGTGCGTACACATCTATGTGGCATGCTCCATTTGTCGCTGTGTTCCCTCAGTCACTGGCTGCTATAAAGGCAGGAGATGGCACTGCCACTGTGAGCACTTGAAGTGCTGTTAACCAGTGGGGGAGCTGAGGTAAAGGTAAGCCATTTCCAGGAAACAAAGCCTGTACTTTGGACTCTCAGTTTGCCTCAGCCATGAGGCAAAATAAAAGTTTTATCCGGAAGAAAGGCTTAAGGGAGGAGGGATTTAGGCTAAAGAACACCTCTTTTGGGGCCAGTTATTGATAACGGTGTCATAATAATAATAATTTACTAAACTTATATGCTGACTGACTTTCAGCAATTCTGGGTAGTTTTTGCAATTGATAAGGAAAGAACTCAGAATAAAAACCATCACAAAAAAACCGTACAAATCAAAAGCCGATGCAGTTCTAGATTGCATCAACAGAGGGAGAGAATCAAGATCACATGAAGTGCTAACTCCACTTTAGAAGGCCTTGCTGAGACCACACCTGGAATACTGCCTCCAGTTTTGGTCCCCACGACACAAAAAAGCTGTTGAGAAAGAGTGCAGAGAAGAGCAACAAAGCTGATTCAGGAACTGAGGCTAAAACATGGTTACAGGAACTGGGCATGTCTAGTCTAATGAAAAGAAGAATGAGGGGGGACATGATAGCAGTCTTCCAATATCCAAGAAGCAACGGATGGAAACTAATCAAAGAGAGAAGCAACCTAGAAATAAGGAGAAATTTCCTAACGGTGAGAACAATTAACCAGTGGAACGACTTGCCTTCAGAAGTTGTGGGTGCTCCATCATTCCAAGGCTTTTAAGAAGAGACTGGAATGGTACAGTGTCTTGGACCAGAGGACCTCCAAGGTGCCTTCCATCTCTGTCATCCTGTTGTTCAAACGGCACAGAAAACAAACCTGAAGGGGAACAAAAATGAAGACAGGGTCTCCCATCATCCTCACCAAAGGTTCGGTTGTCTGTTCCCCAATTGTAATTTACAGTCAGCTTTTGTCTCAAGAGAAGGGCCAAGAGAGATGGCTTCCTCGTGGTCCCAAGTGGTCCTTCTGCAGAGGAGGGGAAGGGGTCTTTTCAGTACCACGGAAAGTGGCACTGGTGGCCAATTCCTCTGTTTACTCTGCCTACCACCCTTTTACTCCCAGGGGATGTGAAGAGAAGAGGGAGCAAAGCAGCTGCTTGGTCACCTTTCCTTGGATTTCTGTTGGAGAACCGACTGCAGAAGATCTTGCTTTCAAACGTGGGTCGGCAAGCAGAGGTGGGTTTTTAGCACAGTGGGTGAGCCCCAACTATTTCAGCCAGAAGGTGAAAGCCCTCCAAGTCAACAGCCAAGGATTGGAACGGGGGGCCGCGAATGTGTCTGCAGTAACATCGGGGGCCAAAAGAGCAAGGCAGATGTCCATCTGCTTGTCAGGGCTTATTCTGGCAGGTGGCATGCAAGGGGAGAGGCCTCCTTTATCAAGGGCCAGGGATGAGCACCAGACCATGTCATGATCAGCCAAAGGCCCCTCTGGGCAAGTAGAACCAGTGGGTGAGCCCTGCAACAGAGGAATCTAGAAAAATAGGTGGAATATGTTGATGGATTCCATGCGTTTTTCTAGAGGAGAGCCTCAGATGTTCTCCTGACGTATCTAGTCCTATTTCTTGCATTCTTTATAATTGGGGCCTCCATCCTTTCTTCTACTCTCCCACGTCTGCATTTGTGCAGAATGACCCCTTCCTTTAAAGACAAGTACTGGTAGTCCTTGACTTAGGACAGTGGTCTTCAAACTTGGCCCTTTTATGACTTGTGGACTTCAGCTCCCAGAATTCCTCACCCAACGTGTCTGGCTGAGGAATTCTGGGGGTTGAAGTCCACAAGTCATAAAAGGGCCAAGTTTGAAGATCCCCAACTTAGGACAACTTGGACCAGCAGTTCATTTAGTGACCGTTCAAGGTTACAACAGCAGTGAAAAAAGTGCCTTATGACCATTTTTCACCCTTTTCCCCATTGTCACATGATCAGTTTGGATGCTTGGCTCATATTTATGACGGTTCCAGTGTCCCGGGGTGACACAATCCCCTTTTGCGAACTTCTGACCATCAAAGTCAATGGGAAAGCCAGATTCATTTAACAACCATGTTACTAACAGAAGAGAAGTGTGGCAAGAAAGGTTGTAATATGGGGCAATAATCACTTAACAACTGTCTTGCTTAGAAATATTACTGGGGTGCCTCATATGGACCCTCTCCCCCCTGCTGAAACACTTTTGTGGTAAAATTCTATAAATTCTTCTACTTCTAAAATGTTACTGTGCATTACTGCATATTCTATACATCATAGCCATTTATTTCATATGTAATAGGACAAATGGAACAAGAATTAAGAGAAGGCAAACTTATTGCATAGACTTATAGGTATAGGTATATTGCATAGACTTATAGGTATGATATTCTGATTATTAAATGGGATCTTTTTCTGAATTTTCATAGTACACTGAATCATTTCCTAACGCAACGGGTCAAAAGTCAACAAATATGGAAAGACATAGAGGAGGTAACGGTTGTTAGTAGGAGAACTGCTTGCCAGCGAGATAGGTGGCATATAAATAAATACAACAGTATTTCAGCTAGTATTTCAGGTCTGTGAGTTGCTGAGGAGTGTGGAGTTGATATACAACAAGTGTTTTAAAAATATTTCAGGAAAAGGAAAGAAAGAGAAGAGAGAAGGAAGAAATGGGAGAAGGAAGGAAAGAAAAGGAAAGAAAGAGGGAAGGAAGAAATAGGAGAAGGAAGGAAGGAAGGAAAAAGAATGAAAAAAGGGAATGAAAAACAGGAGAAGGAAAAGGAAAGAAAGGAAGGAAGGAAAAGGAAAGAGAGAGAGAGAGAAGGAAGAACTGGAAGAAGGAAGGAAGGAAAAGAGAAGAAAGAGGGAAGGAAGAAATAGAAGAAAGGAAAAGGAAAAGAAAGAGGGAAGGAAAAACAGGAGAAGAAAAGAAAAGGAAAGGAAGGAAGGAAAAGGAAAGGAAGAGAAGGAAGAAATAGGAGAAGGAAGGAAAAGGAAAGAAAGGAAAGAAAGGGGAGGAAGAAGAAAGAGAAGATGGAAAAGGAAGGAACGAATAAGAGAGAAGGGGGAGGGCGAGGGGGCGGGGTCACGAGGGCCCACCCCTTCCCCGCCCCGCCCACCGGGCCCACTTCAGGCGCAGCGCGGCAGCCCCTCCCCCTCCGCTCTTTCTCCGCCCTCCGCCGCCTTCGACGCGCTGGCCGCTCGCCTCCTTTTCCCGCTGCCCGGAAAGGCGCTGGCGGCGGCGGCGGCGGCAGCGTCCACGTTGCCCGGGCCGGAGCGAGCGGGGCTGGCCTGGGCCGGCTGGCCGGGCGAGCAGGCGGGCGGCGGGGCGACGAAGAGGAGGAGGAAAAGCAGCAGCCCCGCCGCGCGCCCTGAGGCGGCGCCCCTCCCCCGCCAGGTGAGCTTTCTCTTCAGGTAGCCGGACGCCCGGGGAGGGAGAGGGGAGAGCGCTTGCGCATGCGCTGGGCAGGGAGGCCGGCCGCCGGCCACGCCCCTTCCACAGCAGGTGGCGCCCCCTCCCATCGCAGTGTGTTTGTCTTATCCACAACTTCTTAACTTTTAATTTTCTTTCAATTTAACTGGATCTTTCTCTTTTAAATGAGGAATGAATCCTGGGGGGAGGGGTGTCATAGAATGAGGGGGGGAGATTTAGATCAGAGCTCCCCCCCCTCCCCCAGGAGACCCACTGCTTTTCCTAACTTTGCCTCCCCCAAGTCTTTTGATTCCAACTCCCATCGTCCCCTGCCGGCCTGGGGAGCACCTTCTGAGGGCATGAGGGTTGGACTCGGTATTATTAAGCAGGATTGCGGTCGGGGAGGTGCATAAAGGGGGAACTCTTTGGCATTTAACTCCTTTTTGGGGCTTCAGGTGCACCCCAATTTTTTTCTTCAGCAAATGGTCCCCCATTACTTTTTTCCTCCAGGATTCTCCCCCCCCCCCTTTTTATTTCCCAGGTTCGCCTTGTGGTCCCTCATCCTACTATTAATGAGGTTCCTGTGAGAGCTTCTCCTGGTTCAGCTTAGTGAGCCTTTGCAGGGGTCTTCAAACTTGGCCCTTTTATGACTCATGGACTTCAAATCCCAGAATTCCTCAGCCAGCTTGCCTGGCTGAGGAATTCTGGGAGTTGAAGTCCATGAGTCTTAAAAGGGCCGAGTTTGAAGACGCCTGCATCCCCACTGGTCAAACCATGATGGAGAGGAAGCTGGTTTATTTATTAGTCTACCAGTGAGTTTCTGTGGTTGAGAATGGAAGGAATCTGGCTCTTCCTTGCCTAGCTCCGCTGTGATAATATGCTTGGGAAAGGAGGATGCCTCAATTTCTGGCTTGATGCGAGTGCTTTTGTTTTATCTTCTAAGGAGACTTGTTCATCAAGAAATTTAGATAACTGGGTTTTATAGTGGGCTTTTATATTATTCTATTGTTTTAGCTTGGGCTCTTATTTAATTCTTTTTTAATTTTTGTATTCTGTATTCTATATATTGCCCTGTTCACCGCCCTGAGTCCTTCGGGAGAAGGGTGGTATATAAATTTAAATAAATAAATTTAATAATTGGGGGCCAGTTATTACCGGTAGTCCTCATTTAGTAACCGCAATTGGGACTGGCAATTCAGCTGTTAAGTGAAGTGGTGGCTACGTGAAATGTAACCATGTTTATGAGCTTCCTTTAGCTTTCCTTTGCTTTACAAACTTGCAAAGATAGTTAGCGTGAGGCTCGGTCACAAAGTTCCTTTTTCATCACTGTTATAATTGCATACAGTGGCTATACAAGATAGTCACTAAACAAAGAAAACCTGTAATTTTTAGCCTGGGTACTTACAGGGTTGCTGGGAGAGGAAAATTTTCCTCTGCCTTGTGGATAAAGCAAATAGCTACAAGCACACAAAAATATATTCTGTACAAACTATCAGTATGTTGGACAAAAACACAAATGGGGGTTACATTTATTACAGCTCTGCACAGGGCAAACAGTTTTTAATTTCTCAAAGCAGTGTTTTGAGCTGCAGGCAAGCTACAGGAAGAGTGGGGATTAGAGATTTAAACTTAAAAACACTTTTTGCCTGCATAATCAGCATGATTAAAGAGTCCTTGAGATTTCCTCTCCCCCTCCATTTACTTCAGTAGCAACAGCTTTTGTTACTTGGTGCATCCCTGCATTGTTGAAACTACATATATTATCCATTCGGGACCCATTATTAACTATTTCCCCCCCAATGTGAGAAACCATGTTTTTTTTTTAGCCCTGTTGCACCTTTTGCCATTTCTGTTTGCGCATTCTTGACCTGTACCTGAAAGGCAGTAGCCGTGCTACTCCTGGATACTGTGTAATTGAAGTTCTAATAAATGTATTTAGGAGCATAATTCAGGATTGCTTTTAATTGGAACTGCCATATGCTCCTGTTATACCAAATAGGGATGCTTTAAGAAATAGTAGCTGACTGTAGAAATGCAGTAATTGTCCCTGAGCCAATCATATTTTTTAATAATTTTTATTAGGGTTTTTTTATGTTTACTGTTCATAAATGTTTATTAAACAACATGTTGTCTGGGTCTTAGTCTAATAACATAAAATCCTAATCTCTACCCCATTTTTCCAGCCATTGGTAAAATACATCCTATATTTGAAAATATTCTGTATCTTCTTTTTCTTTAATCTTCAACACGACTCTATCCATTTCTGCACATTCCACTATTTTCTTAATTATGTTATCTTCAAATGGCGTTTCTTCATTTTTCCAGTGCTGCGCAAAAACAATTCTTGCTGCTGTTAATACATGTACCATTAAATATGCATTTTGTTTCTCATATTTTCCTCAGATTATACCTAATAGAAAAAGTTCTGGCTTAAAATCTACGTGCTTTCTTAACATTTTTCTAACCAGGTATGAATTTTTGTCCAAATTTTTTTTTTGCTTTGCTTTTGCTGAGCCAATCATATTAATAGGCATTACCTGATATAATTGTCCATCTTGCTTTCCTCTTTCACTCCTTTTTTTTTTGATACGTTTAACACCTGATTCCCATGGAAAGGCTGTATTTGGAATAACATTGTGATTCACAGTTGCCTTTTTCATTGGTTTAAATGTGGACTCTGCCCTTTTTGATTAGGTAACCACTTGTTTGTCTTCCATTTGAAAGAGAATTAACTGAATTTGCTCAGCTTTACGGAGAGCTTTGAGATGAAGGGATAACTTGCTGTTTTGCAAGTATAGTTCGCTTTTGAATGTTAAATGTTTCACCTATGTGTAAAAACTGTGTAAAACATTCTGAAATAGCATCTTTCCTTTTACAAACACTCCAGTAAGAAAGGTGCATAATGACACAGGAATGAAATAGGTATGAAAAATGTACATGCAAGGAAGAAATGTTTCTGATAATGTTTTACTTGGGTGAGGCTAATAAAACATATCCAAACAAACATTTCATACATGGCAAAATATACAGCAGTTTTAATGTAAAGTTCCATCTGGGCTGGGATAAAATAAGGCATTTCTTATATTTGAGTAAGTAGTGGGGGAAAAAAAATCTGCATTTGTAATTTATAATCCAGAGGTTAGAAACATGGATAGAAAATGCTGCAAAGTCAACATCTGGTGATTAAAAAGAGCCCCATTGATATTCCCGTAAAAATGTTCTTTTTAAAATTCAGATAAAGATGTTTTTGCTTCTCTAAAGAACTCGCCTTATAAAATCCCTTGTGTTGCACAGGAAATTCCTGGGTAAAGAAAGTGGAGCCTTTGCATTTAGAGGCAGCATAATAGCTATACTTCTTTACTGAAAAGAATTAGGTGGAGCCTTAGATTGTGTGCTGATATATTATATAAAAACATAAATTTGAGACTGGGAAGTATAGAATACATAACTGTTGTATCATAATTTTGGAGATTTATCTTTAGTAACAAAGGTAGCTTTATGCCATCAATAATGTTATAACTGAAGAGCATTGGGTCGTTTTTAGGGGCATGATGCTGCTGGCTTTTCTTCCCATTTATGCTATTTTCATTCCCGAAGCATTCAAACAATCTTTGCAGAGAAATATTACAGTAGTATCATTACCTATTAAGAACCGATTAAGATCCAAATCATGGCACTTGGTTTGGGTACAGTTGTGAAAAGCAAATTTGCTCAAAATGAGAATGGAGGTCTGTGGTTTAACAGTTCAGAAATTACGTTTTACCAAAGGTTGATTCAGTTGTCATTAGATTTGCCAATATGCTTTTCTGCTACGTATTAGCTATCTGAGTACTGTATATTTATTTTGGAATATGATACTCTCCTAATAAACATGACATGGGAAAGGCCAACTGAAGTGAGAAACATTGACTTTCCAGTAATACAACTAACCAATAGCTGATCTTATATGCCCTAAAATGCTAATTTTTATAAATTCAGTGATTTCTAATAATATCTGCTAAAGCCTATTGTGGCAATATTGAGGTCTGATAGCTTATATAAGATGGAAATGTATATGATGGCGATCAGACAAGTCTGAATTAAAGAAACGTATGTCCAGAATTTTCTTTTTCTTCAATTGTACTTGATTTTCAGAGAGTGCCTGGACAAGTTCTTGCAGTTTTCTTGGTAAGGTTTTTCAGAATAGTTTGCCATTGCTTCCTTCGTAGGACTAAGAGAAAATGATGGGCCTAGGGCAGCGATGGCGAACCTTTTAGAGACTGAGAGCCCAAACTGCAACCCGAAACCCACATGTATCATCAGGTGGTGGGTGGGCATTGCCCTTTGGGTGGACATGGCCAGTTGGGTGGGCATGGCCAATTGGGTGGGTGTGGCTGCAGTGGTAGCTGCACACTGGGTGGGACTAAAAAGTTCAATCAATCAATTCCAACTTTGCAAGAACTTTTTTTTCCCATGAGAAGTTGATTAATGGAACCTTTTTTGTGGGGTACATGGCGGCAGAGGCCTAAAGCAAAAAGGTTTGATAAAACCCAGCTGAAGGCCTAGGACTGGGGCGATGGCATGCGTGCCCACAGAAAGTGCTCTGCGTGCCACCTGTGGCACCCGTGCCACAGGTTCGCCACCACGGGCCTAGGTTCATTCAGCCAGTTTTGTGCCCAAGGCAGGATTACAAGTCCCTTAAGCACTAAACCAAATTGGCACTCATGAGTCCAGAATAAATTATACTAATATGTGTATTTGGCCTATTGTTAATTTTCAGGAAATAATAGCAAAACCTCTAGGCTGGAGGACTATTTCAATTAAAAACATCTTGTTCTAGAATTGATATAACACAGCCGTTCTCCAGTTAACTGTCCTCAGAAGATCTTACCATCTGTCTAGGTCTTTGTGCTGTACCTGTTGAATATTACCTGCAGCTTTGGTGAGAGTTGGAGATTCATTGTTAACTGTTATGGCATCGTTTTTGTAAATCTGGACTGAACTAGTATCCCGCTCAGGTCCTGATGCTGGCAGAACTGTGTCCTATAAAGCTTAATATCTTTGCCTTCAAGAGTTTTACTGCCACTGAGACAAAATTATCGCCTCTGCAAGCTGGCAAATTGACCTGGATGTCATTTGGGCAGGGGAACTAATATATTTGTTAAGGAAGTTTTTTTTGTTGTTCAATCTCAAAGACTGCCTAGACAAATCCCCACACTTTTCTTGGCAAGGTTTTTCAGAAGTGGTTTGCCATTGCTTCCTTCCTGGGGTAGAGCGAGAGTGACTGGCCCAAGGTCCCCCAGCTGACATCTTGCCCAAGGCAGGACTAGATGTCACGGTCTCACAGTTTCTGGCCTGGTGCCTTAAGCATACACCAAACTGGCTCTCATAGTAATTATGCTAAATAATATGTGTATTTGGCATATAGTTTTCAGGAGTAGATGTGTTTTGGACAGCCATTGTAGGGGAAAGGAGTAATGGAAAAATGTATTATTGGCTATGACCAGGCCTTGAAGTAGTGCACAGTTACAGGGAGCAGTCATAGGGAAAGGAAGACAAATTGTATAAATAAATTGATATTTCAACTATTCAAAATTACTTCGCTTTTTTCTAAAAATACCCTGAAATTAGGCCATTCTTAACATATTTTGCAAAGGTAAGAAAATGGCCTTAAAATGGTGAGATATATCAGGACGCTGACAAAAATAAAATTTTTGGGAGTCCTGTCCTGTGCTGTCACTGTAATTGTATGAATGAAGAATGTGGTTTCACAACAGAATCATAGAATTATAAGGATGGAAAGGGTCTTTTATTCCAAACCCCAGTCTGACTTTGGAGGTCTGGAATGGTATAGGAGACCCTATACCAGGGGTAGGCAACCTTGGCTCTTTTATGACTCGTGGACTTCAACTCCCAGAATTCCTGAGCCAGCATGGCTCAGCTTGGAAACCTCTCCCTTTGCCCTCAGCATGGCTGGCTCAGGAATTCTGGGAGTTGAAGTCCACGAGCCATAAAAGAGCCAAGGTTGCCTACCCCTGCGCCTATACCATTCCAGACAAATGGTTATCCAGTCTGTTCTTAAAAGCCTCCAGTGATGGAGCACCCACAACTTCTGGAGGCAACCCGTTCCATTGATGAATGCTCTCACTGTCAGGAAATCTTCCTTTGTTCCAGAGTGATTCTCTCTTAAATCTTCCACTCTACTTCTTGCCCTGCCCTCAGATGCTTTGGTGGATAAGTCGACCCCCTCTTCTCTGTGGTAGTTCCTCAAGTACCAGAAGACAGTTATCATCCCTAATCCTTCTCTTCATTAAGCTAGACACATCCATATCCATCAACTGTTCATACAAGCGGTACTAACACTCCATGTGATCTTGATACTACAGGTAGTCCTCAGCTTACAACAGTTCATTTAGTGATTGTACAACGGCACTGAAAAAAGTGACTTGTGACCATTTTTCACACTTGCAGCCAGGGTCATGTGATCAAAATTTGGAGGTTTGGCAACTGACTCATATTTATGACGGTTGCAGTGCCCCAGGGTCATGTGATCACCTTTTGCAACCTTCTGAGAAGTCAATGGGGAAGCCAGATTCACTTAACAACCGTGTTAATAATTTAATAATTGCAGTGATTCACATAGCAACTGTTGCAAGAAAGGTGGTAAAATGGGACAAAACTCAGTTAATGAATGTCTTAGCAACAGAAATTTTGGGCTCAGTTGTGATTGTAATTCGAGGACTACCTGTATCCTATTGATGTAGCTTAGGATATCATTGGCTTTTTTGGCCGTTGATGGTTCATACTTAAATAGTTGTCCAATATGACTCCTAGATCCCTCTCACAGTTACTACTGTTGAGCATTTGGTTTTTCTTACATAAGTGCAAGACCTTAATTTTCTCACCTCTGAACTGCATCTAGAATTATTGTCGAATTCCAAACAGAAGCTGTTGTTTCTTATCACTGTTCTGTTTCTGGCATGAGTTGTTCGTGGTATGGTATGCTAAGGAGTATCTGACTATCTCTTCTGAATAATATTTCCAAATTATATTAGATAAGAGGATTGCTATGCCACCTTTGAGGAATGATTGGGTACGGGAAAGTGCATCACTGTTTGGCTAGACACTCTGATTAACATTTCAAAATTCTGTTGGATAAGGAGTTTTTCTTGCCAAGTAATTTTCAGGGAGTATTAATGAGGAGGTAGGGCAAGGAGTGTATCTGTGATTAGTATTGTATGGACAGCTTGCCATTTCCAACCATCTCTTTCATGTCTGAGGCTGCTAAAAATGTTGTACGTGGCATGATTGGGCTAGAGTGAAAAAAAGGGCCAAACTAAAAATGTGGCTGTAGGCATTGTACTTTGCTAATACTTCTTAAGATAGAATAATTATTTAGGATTAACTCTTGTAAAAGCAACTAAATGTAATTTTCTTAGAATGATTGAATGATGCCGGTATTGAAATGGGCTTCTTAAGAAAATTGTTGGTAGACATTCAGTCTCAACCCTGTATTTGCTGTTTAGAAGCTAAACATTTTATTGCTAAATCTTTTCAGTGAATGTGCTAAATCCTTTCTCAGTTTCTTTTGTTTAGGGATTTTATGTTTTAATTGCAGCAGACGTGATTTGTCCAATCTTGGTCCTTAAAACTGCATAGCAAGTTCTTTTCTCTCTTCTCTGAAATGAAAAATATAGAGAGTAAGGTGTGACATATTGTGTCAAGACTTCAGTGTTTAAGAGTGAAGGAATATATTTTTGAAAATAACTTAGTTTGAGAGTAGAAAATATCTATAGCTACTGAAATAATCTTTTTTTTTCCCAGAAATTTCATTTCTAGAGTAAACAAAGCTAATAAATCAACTAAGAGGAATTAAAAATATTTGGGTATGTTATTCTTATATGATTATTTATTTGATACACTTAATTTTTTTGTATCCTGTTTTAATCTGATATTTGCAAAAGGTTCTTAAAAGCAATATTCATACTAAAACCTAATAATAATCATAATCCCCAAACAATTAGAGCATCATGTGAACACCACTGGCATTGACAAGATCACCATCAGTCAGCTGCAAAAGGCAGCTTTGTTTAGAATAGCTTACATCCTGCAGTGATACCTTTAACACCAACAACTTCTGCTATCCCAAGTCCTTGGGAAGGATAGGAGGATGAAAATGTCAAATCCAGTCTAAACATCTGTGCGACAAACCATAATTACAAATCAAGTTGAACAAGAAGAGGATATCTGAAAAAGAATGTCACAGTTCTGGAAAGAACATCACCCAGAATCAGAAAGAACGGAACAGTGGCTAGCAGATCAGATTGTAGAGGCAAATCAGGGGGAGTCAGCAGCAAGAGGAAGCCGGTATACTTTCTGAATTCTTTTCATCCCCAAAGCGAGCATCCTCTCCTCTGCCTTCTCAGAAAAACCAATGCCCTCTAACTAAAGAAGTAGAAGAATTGAAACACAGAATGACTGAGCACCTAGGACAGCACAAAAATAACTGAATATAGTTGCCTGCATTGAAGCTTGTTCCAAAGAAACAGCTAGCAGAAGCTTTACAAAATGCCAATACTGTAATATCAAATATAAATACTAGTTCACTGCAAGAAAAAAGGTAAAGGTTCCCCCGCACGTGCGTGCTAGTCGTTTCCGACTCTAGGGGCTGGTGCTCATCTCTGTTTCAAAGCCGAAGAGCCAGCGCTTGTCCGAAGACATCTTCGTGGTCATGTGGCCGGCATGACTAGACGCCAAAGGCACACGGAACGCTGTTACCTTCCCACTGTAGTGGTCCCTATTTTTCTGCTTGTGTTTTTACGTGCTTTCGAACTGCTAGGTTGGCAGAAGCTGGGACGAGTAACAGGCGCTCACTCTGTTACGTGGCACTCGGGATTCAACCCTCCAAACTGCCGACCTTCTGATCGACAAGCTCAGCATCCTAACCCACTGAGCCACCGCGTCCCTTTCACTGCAAGAAACAAACCAACTAATTTACAGCATGGCTGCAATTCTGTCTGAATATCTGTGATGCAAAATCAAGAAAAGTCAAACAGCACATCACCAAATGAAAGATTTGCCTGGGAAATAAATCAGCATGCTAAGATCCAATGCAAGCCAAGCTAGAAGAATGAAACAAAAGAAGCTGAAGTACACGAAGACCAAAGAATACTTGATCAATTTGTGCTCTGGAAAGAATAAAGCAGCAAACAACAGCTATTAGCCAAAGAAGATCAGCAGATGCAAAGCTCAAATTGCCCATTACAGACAGAATCTCCAAATTCAGCCAAATCAGAAACATTTCTACCACTTTACCATCTGTGGAAGACTATAATGAACAA
This sequence comes from Daboia siamensis, assembly GCA_024449315.1. Classification (NCBI taxonomy): domain Eukaryota; kingdom Metazoa; phylum Chordata; class Lepidosauria; order Squamata; family Viperidae; genus Daboia; species Daboia siamensis. The sequence goes on along the minus strand of JAKJMR010018562.1, from coordinate 39,561 downwards.
GTCGAACATCTGACAAGAAGAATGTAGCTTGGATAAAGGAGATAGATAACAATAAAATAAAGGTGAAATGAAAGAACTTGTAATAAAAGCAGAAATGGTGGAAAAAAAGGTAAGAATTATTCAGTGCCAGGTGAAGATGAACTGCATGGTTTTTGTTTGAAACATCTGACTGATCTACGCCCACTCATTGCCAAGCAGTTTAACAGCATACTGCAAGCAGATGCAATTGAAGATTGGTTAACACCTGGCAAAACCTACCTGATAATGAAAGATTCAAAAACGGGGCAACACCAGGCAACTCTAGACCAATTTATTGTAATTGCAATTGCACACTGAAGTCAAGAAGAAGGTTAGAAGTGACATGTATCATGAGAGTGATGAGAGAGATTTTAACATCCAAACTCAGTGGAGGAAATATCCTTAAGACAATACCTAGGCAATTCCGGTCATTAGATACACAGCTGGAATAATGGACTGAAGTCAAGCAGAACTAAAAGCTCTGGATAGAAAAACCGCAAAAAATAATGTCAATGAATCACGCCCTTCATGTTGACAGACTCTACTTACCAAGGAAAAAAGGTGGGCGTGGAATGTTGCAGATACATCAGGCAGTTGAAGAAGAAAAAAGGGCGCTGGGAGAATATCAGAAGGCCGTGAAGAAGATGTGCTGAAGCTAGCAGACCACGATGGCTTACTGAATACTGGTGTGGGAAGTCAGCTCCCCAGAGAAGGAAATATTAAAAGGGCAGGAAAATAGATTTTCCCTAAAAGGATCTTAAACAGACAGAAAAGCACCCCAAGTCTCCCTCCCCCAAGCGGAAACCAACTCTATAGAAATGCAGATGTAAACCATTCAGGAAAGTTGAAGCTAAGAAGACTAAAATCTACATACCTCTGCCTCAGGGGGGTGGGCTGGGACAGACAACCAGCAAGAATCCTAGAATGGCACACCTAGGCTCAGGACAGAATACATGACAAAGGAAATACAAAGCTTGAAACAGGAAATAACTCCAGACAATAGAGTCCAGGGGGTTTAAAACCCCACTACCCACATGTGCTCAGCCCTCCTTTTCCTGTTGGATCCATCTTTCTGTCTGCCTTTCCTCTGCAATCAACTACAACCTTCTTCCCAAAACAGTTGCCATGTTTATTCCCCGCTTGGAGGAACCATGATGGACACTTTTCTTCCTACACTGGAGAGTCCACAATGGCCCACAAGAAAGAACAGATGAAAATAGAAAAGAGAGTGTCAAGCAATACAACAGGGGTGTCAAACT